>PVKA01049621.1:0-13133 GCA_004027165.1 Ctenomys sociabilis | reverse complement strand
CTCTTGAATTTTTCCCCTGACCAATATATAGTGGCCTTCTTTGTGTCGTTTGATCATTCTTGGTTTGAAGTTGAGACTGTCTGAGATCAGAATTGCTACTCCTGCTTTTTTCTGAGGTGCTGGGGCATGCAGTATTGTTTTCCATCCTTTGACTTTGAGCCTATGAATGTCTTTTTGTATTAAGTGTGTCTCTTGTATATAGCATATTGTTGGATTTTGTTTCCTAATCCACTGTGCCAGTCTATTTCTCTTAATTGGAGAATTGCCAAATCATTAACTTTATAGAAAAGTAAATAGAAGAGCTCAGTGACCTGACATACATTTATTTGGATTATTTTATGTGCATGATGCTGAACTAGTAAATGTATAAGAATAAGAATGAATTGATGGTATTTCTGAGCAACTACTGTTTAATCTGGGTGACAGCGTGCAGACACAGGAAGAGGATGAAAATCCCGCTGCACGCGGTAGACATGCCAGTATACGTGACAGTAAAGTTTAAGGAAAGAGACATTATTTTAAGTAGGGATGAGATGGTATTTCTCTTCTATGAATATTAAAACTGAAGTTCAGAGAGATCATTCATTTACTTAAAATCTTTATGGTAAATGAGATATGTGTTTTTAGTTCAAATAAGTCTAAGAACTCTGATATTTTACTGGTTTTCACTTTTGACCAATAATTTAGAAAGCATACCGATTCACAGTAAAACTGTCACAAGCAGCATTTAGAATGAGCAACAATTAAATGTTGTATCTGATGTGAAAGGAGTCATTCCACTGCTAGGAATTCACATAGAAGAAAGATGAACTCATTCGAATCCCAGCAGAAATCTTTGCACCACGCCAAATGCCAAGAACACTCTTAACAGAGTCCTAAGTGCCAGGACAACAGTACCTACTTGCCTTAGGTAACTGAAGGCTTGCATGACATAACAGTATCTTTTGATTCACCATGGGTGGATCTGAATGCAGGGCTGTCTCGGGACGCTGGCTGGGCATCTCGCAGCGTTATCAGCTATCTGGAAACATATTAGAGACAGCTGCAGCAGGAAGCAGAGGCTAGGCTAAGGAGAAACTGCATAATTTTACTGTGTACAATTAAAGAAGACTTGACTAAAGAGGGGCCACAAGTTTCTTGATGACAAAAAATATTTTAAAGATATTAGCTGAATTTCTAAATTAATTTATGTATTTAAGTCAATTGAAAATGAAACCTTTGTATTTTCTTCAATTTGGCAAAAGGATTCTTAAAATTTCTATGGAATGATAAGAGAATAATTTAGACATTTTCAAGGGAAAAATATTTTTAACTACCAGATTTTAAAATGTGTATTAATGTGATAATCAAATCAGTTTATTTCTGATGAACAAATGAGAATATCATATAGAATATTATCTGAGCCTGAAAATACTAAGTTGTGTGTGTGTGTGTGTGTCTGTGTGTGCGTGTGCTCATGTGTGTGTGTGGGTAAATTGTAGACAAGTTTCAATTTAAAGTTTGATAACAAATGTTCTCTCTCAGAGAGAAAAGTCAGAATTTCTTATTGTAAAAAATATTTGTGTGTCTTAGAGACTTAAACAAACCAGAAAATACTAGAAAGCTGAACAATTTCCTAGATAGGGAAAAATATTGCTAAGGTCAGAAAATGTCAGAATTCTAGAATATGTGGGTATTTCATTATTACAGTAAATCTAGTTAAATTCTTGCAGGTAAAGTAGGGGCTGAAAAGGTGGCCAATTCTAAGAGAATATCTATGAATAATTGCTAGGACTAAGATGACCAAGAAGACAGGTTTAGGAACAAGACTATTAGCCATTTGAAGTCCTTCCTATCCTTATCCACAGTTAAAGAAGATTTGTCCAATTTTAAAAAATTCACTTACATCATCTGAGAATATTAATACTTTCAAAGAAAAGATTTCTTTAAATAACGAGTCTATGTCAAATTGCTCTGTGAACAAGTACTATGTAATTTTCTGCACAATTTGTATAGATCCTCTGAATGGGCTTTATACATTCAGTATTTCCAAGTTTTTAGAAATTTAATTGTGTTATCTAAAATTGATCCTAACTTTGCTAGTTAAATAAGTCCCTAATAATCTGTGAGGACAGGAATCTATTGTCATAATAATTTGTTTGCAGAAAATAACCTCACATTTTTTACTTAGTTATTAAAAGTGAAAGTTATTTAAAGTTGAAACTTTGCCTTTTCAATCACAATTTTTAAAATTTTCTATTTATGAATTTATTTACTTATTTGGCACAGGATCTTGCTACACAGAGAACACTTGCAATGATACTCCTGTCTCAGCCTCCCCGGTGCTGGAATTAAAGGCATGCAAAACCACACCCGGCTTCAGTGGCCAGTACAGCCACACAGTACCACACAGCACCAGGTCCTTGTGCTTCCCAGGCAGTCAGTTAGACCACCAACCAATCTCCCCAGCAACTCAGTCATGATTTTTATTTAATAGTTTGTGTCATTCTAAATGCAGAACCCTGTACTAACATCTGGTACTAACATTGTTTGCTTTCTCAGTCCATCAGAAAGCCCAGACTCTGGGGCAGGGGAGATAGCTTAGTAAAATAAGCACTGCACTGGCAAGCACAAGGGTCTGAGTTCAATCCCTGGGTCTGCCAAAAAAACAAACAAACAAACAAACAAAAAAAACAAACAAGAAAACTCAGACTCTGAAATAAGCAAAAATTTTCCAGTTCTTTCACACTTTATATTTTCAACTGGTATTAAATTTATTTGGTTTTAAATTCCAAAAATTTACTTCTATAAAATTGCATTTATTATAGAAATATAGAGATGAGACAAAAGCCTAATGTCTCAAGGGAACAGGGAACAATAAACAGAATCCGAGGAGAACTGTTGTCTCACTTATAAATTCTAGAAAGCTGGGATTTAAGGGTGCAGATAGCAGCTTCTCCTGCTGGCACCCTGTTTATTGTCTCCTATCTTGCTTGGGATGTTAATGGCTAGGATTGTATAAATGTAGAATTAGGTAAATGCTCAAGTCAATGGAGAGAGTAGTTTGTGTTCACAAAGGTAGTTATGTACATTCCTTAGCCTGCTTTTACCCTTCAATAAATGTGAAATGTTTCTGTGACTCTGGGCTCACATGGAGAGTGACTAATCTCAGTGAGGCCTCTGAAGTTATACTTATTGGATCTTATCATTTTTTTCAGCACTGACTCATAACATACAACAGTTATCACAAATTTCAAATCTTGTAAACCCTTTCTCACTCAAAGAGCTCATAAATATGGATAATATAGCAGGTTTTTCATTTTAGAAGGTCATATTGAAAATGGTCAAAGATGATTCTCATAGGCATCTGTCTAATGTCTAAGAAGCAGGAAAACTTCAAGCATCCAGGTTTGGTAAGATCACTTCATGGTTCAGAATTTTCAGTTTAAATCACATAATAGGAAATAATACATTTTCTATGACCCAACATAGAACCCAACAAGGGACAACTACCTCATGTTGACACTCCTAGATGGATTCCTGGGTATTTGATTTCACCTGATGGTGACCATGGGTGGCTCCCTCCCCTGGGTTTATGACTAGGTTCTTCTATTCTGTCCACTATAAAGCTTATCGGAAACTTTCTTCTAATAAGCATGGTATGAGAGGTAGAGAGAAAAATTTAATTGTACCAAATTGCATGCAATTGAAGTTTCAATGAAAGTACTTGATTGTTCCTTATAAACTCTGATGTCTCAGAAAGCTAGAAGATAGGTGCATTCAAAGAAATTAGGCTTCACGCTGGGGACAGGGCAACCATAACCCAGCCTATGGGGGTGATTTGCAAGTTATCCATTGGAGGCAATCATCCACTTCAGCCAGGAGCCTTGTGCTGTGGATTCCTGCTGCACTGGCAGGAATGTGAGTCCATTGGAAAAGCATGAGAGGTCACCCTAGAGGTCACTAGCATTGCTTCAGGCCTCAGCCCAAGGAATCACTGGAAGCTGGAATCCAAGCATGTCAATATTAAAGGCAATTTTTTAAAATGTCCTTCCAGATCATTTTTCTTTCAGAGAACTCTACATTTACATCTTTGAAACTAGCATTTTGTTAAAAAATAACAAGTGTACATGAAAAATAACTAATAACAAACCTACAACTAGAAATATAAAGGCTGGAAATCTTGGTATAGGTAACAATTCTGACATTAATTTTCCCTGCCCTAAAACTCCAATGAAAGGCTAGCACCAATATTTTATATTCACTTCTATACCTTTTTTAAGACTGATTCCTTTGGAGATCTGATGGAGCTGTAGACTATTACATGAATGAAGCTTAAATTTATAACTTTTATTTTTTATTTA
This sequence comes from Ctenomys sociabilis, assembly GCA_004027165.1. Taxonomy (NCBI): domain Eukaryota; kingdom Metazoa; phylum Chordata; class Mammalia; order Rodentia; family Ctenomyidae; genus Ctenomys; species Ctenomys sociabilis. Next base: position 8,790 of record PVKA01049621.1, on the reverse strand, counting down.
ATTTTTTACATTTATTTTATTTTATTGAAAAACAAATAGCAATGAGACAGCTTCAAATCAAATTAGTAGGACAGATTCAACAATTAATACATTGCACATTGTTTTCATAGTGGCTTTTTGTTGTATATGATACTCTATCTACAAACACTATTAGAGTAGATGCCTCTTTTCAATGAATTAAGAGAATGTAGCTGTATACCTGTGAATAGTTTCCCATGTAAATAGGTATCATGCCAATAGATAGCTTTTTGTAATTGGTTGTTTAATGGGAAGAGTTATCAAAATTCAGATGGTATCATTAAAACGACTCTACAAACTTCCCTATCCCTTGAGGAACAATTAATATTGTACTATTATAATTCAGAAAATGCATGTGGAGGTTTAGCTTATCCTGTAATAGAAACCCATTATGGAAAAATGCTTCTAAGTTCCTTTAATTGTCTCTTGTTTTGTTTATGCTGATAGACATAATTAAATGCAAGTGTAAATGTTCTGTGATTACACTACTCATTGTTCTCTATTTTTATGAAGTGAAAAGACAAAGGAAAGAAAATATTCTCAAGTTTTGAGGCATTTTCTTTGTATTAGAGTACACATTTAGAGGCCCTGCAACTCTAGTATCCAATCCAAATTCCTAAAATATTTAATAATTTAAAAGGCTATGAAAAGAGTTATATGTAAAAACAAAAGCTATTATATAGGCATAAATGTCATTGTAATAGAGTTTGGGAACAGAAGAGAGAAAAAATATAAAATATTCAGTTTCTGAAGGATGTCTATTTTCTGATTACAGAAAAGTATAACTTAATATTACAGATTATAAATATATATATATATATATATATATATATATATATATATATAATATCTTTGAAATCTATGTGGCAAATTACTAAAATAGTTATTTTTACTAATCTAAGCATAATCATGCAGTTAATGGGTTCAATTAAAATCAGGCAAAATATACTTACCTATTTTCTGGGTTTCTTTTTCTTTGGTCTTTTTTACTAAAATCTAAGGTTATTTGAGAAAAGAGAATTTTGTATTGGAAGTTAATTTTATATAAGATCATAGAAAATGGTGCTCAGGGAAATGGCTCAGTGGAATAAGCACTTCCCTGGCAAGTACAAGGGGCTGAGTTCACTTCCTGGTTCTGCCAAAAAAGAAAAAGAAAATGATTTCAGATGAATGGCTGCTGAACAAGGTGCTGCTGTACATGAAGAGATTTGAGGGAAGACTCCTAGGTGAAAAAGGAAATTGGAAGACAATATGTCAGGAAAAGCATCAGCATTTTTTAAAATAATTGTGACTAAAGAGTCTAAGAAATCCACATTTATCACTCTAACAAGTGTGTTGCTTCCACAACACACAGGGACAAAGAAAGTTCAAGTCTGTTTGCTAATGGTTTTGCTTGGTCTGAATCTTCTCACTACTTACAATAGACAACTTCATAGTTGTGACACTGTCCTTCAAACATCACCATTATAGACAGCAAAATGAGCTAACAATAACACAGGCAGTCAGATAGGCCTGGGCCCTAGAGGCAGTCAGTACAAGAGATGAGCACACATTTCAACCGTAGCCAGAGGCCCATATGGTAGATGCCAGATCTCAACATAAAGACCAAGTGAGCAGGCCTCTATACCTTCCTGACAGATGAGCAATAAAAGAACATTGACATCAGTTGCCCTGGTGGGTGGCCAGAACTACTTAGTTCTTTTCTTCCTAAAAATGTCTTGATTTTTCCATGTATAGTTGCTTGGTGACCTGCTTCCCCATGTGACCAATTACTCAAGTGGCTAAATTTACAATCTTACTGGTTATTCTTAGTTGTGTACCACATTGTACCATACTCCTGATTTTATACCGGCTTAGTGATTTTACTCTGTAAAACTTGCTCTGTGTAGTGCAGGTCATGCCCCTAGGACACGCTGAGATGGCAAATGAGACCAGGCGTGGTGGTGCACACTCGTAATCCCAGCACTTGGGAGGCTGTAAACACGAGAATCACTATGAGTCTGATCTAATAATGAGACCCTGAACACTCTGTAGACCCTTCTCCAAAATACAAAAAGACAAAACTTGTTCTGTAGTGAGATATCACCCCTGAAAGAATGGTGAGTATCAAGAAGTCAGCCAATAACAAATACTGGAGGGGCTGTGGGGAAAAAGGAACAACCACAATGGAAATCAGTTTGGAGATTCCTTAAAAATTAGGATTGGAGCTCCCATTCAAGGCTGTTATTGCTCTGCTGAGTATTTTTCCGGAAGAACTGAAAATATACCACAGAAATATCTGTGCACCTATATTTAGCAATTTGTCATAGCTAAATCCTGGAAACGACTCAGATGCTCATTAGCTGGGGAATAAATAAAGAAGATGTGATATTTTTTACACCAATGGAATATTTTCAGCTATAAAATAGAATAAATCTGAGAGTTTTGTCAGTAAATGGATGCAACATACTCTCAAGTGAGATAAATGAGACCTACATATGCAAACATTGTATTGTCTCATTAATGTGAAAACATGAAAGAGAAAATAAAATCTGAAGGATACAATAGGTACTGAGAAAAGGGAATGGGCTTACTTAGAAGGAGTTACTGAGTTGAGCAGAAGGACAGTATAGGGGTGGGAGAAAGACATTTATCTATGTCTGTAAGCAGGACGGTTTGGACAACTGTACTGTTATTTCTGCTGGTCTATGGAAAGAAGCAGTTACTAATTTAATTTGTTTTGGAACTTATTTTTAATTGTTTGTCTTTTTTCTATTCTTAATTTCTTATATATTTCTTTCTTCTTCCAATTTGCATGCGTATACATGGTAATATGAATAACTAGTTGGAAGACAACACCGCATTATAACAAATACTATGAAATTTATATTAATTAAATGAAATTCTGTATCAGTTTGTACTTTTTCTGTTTTAGTACTATTTTTTACTTTCTTTAAAATAAAAAAGTATGTAAAAACTTACCCTGCAAAATGGGGTTCATGAACAACTATTTTTCATATCCCTTTCTGTTTCATAGGAGCTACCTTTTGCTCAATAAATATTTCTTATTCTTAACCTTCATTGTTCCTTAAAATTTCATACTGTGATTTTGGAAAACATAAACTCTGCGTATCTGACATCTAGCAGGTTTTCCCTGTGTCATCAACAGTTATTTCCTCAGGACTCCATGAAATAATAACTCTCATTCTTTTTACATTCTTGGATATTGCTCTGGTTTTCCATTGATTGGGTTAGATTCACATTTTAAATATAATGTTCTTTCTTTGAGTTAATTTTTTGCCACTGTTAACAGAATGATACTGACATAGTGTCAGAAAATTCTTGATCATTTGTGTTAGTCTTCTTGATGTTCTATAAGTTGCCTGTGTCCATTTTTTATTTTATGGTATTATTTTATAATAAAACTTTAAAAATTATTCAATGGGTCACTATCCTCAACCTTGTAAAACAGATTTTTCTTTTATTCTCTGTATCATCTCTCTGTCAAAACCTGACATAGAAAGTGTCTCCCACATGACTGTTTCTTTTTTATATAAGGTAAAGACAATAATATCATTTCTAATCTTTGCTTTGCAGCTCCTATTGTCTATGGGAGCATGAAGAAATGCCTCAAATAGATACAGGGGAATATAATCTAAAATTTTTCCTGTGAAGTAGTCCAAAGCTTTGGCATTTTTTTTTGGGGGGGGGTAAAGAATCATTTATAGCATTGTCTTTCTATAGTTAGAACCAAATGAATGACATGTCCAGGCAGTGACTAATGTTAGAACATAGCTCACAGACAATACACAAGCTGAGAAAAGTGTGTGAGAGACATGAAGTGTTACAGCATTTGACAGGTAGAAGGAAAAAAACTGAGGTTCTGTAGAACTTTGTAGTACATAGAGATTATCAGTTGTAGACAAGTAGCTATAGAGAGACACGTACATAAACATATCTTGTTGTGTAGAAACTGCCATAAGGTGGACTTATAAAAATGAAAAACTGTTGTGTTAAAAAAATTGAATCATTTAAACTCTATAATATTTCCTGAGTTCAATACCCAATACCACAAAAAATTGAAATAGTGTTATAATTACACACATTGAGGTCTGATATTCTGAATTTCTATTCAAGCACAATTAGGATATCAGATGAGATACATAGAGATTACTAATTTGAGACATGCTAACAGATTATCAGCAACATATTGCTTATATTTGATTTGCTTCCCTCATAACACATATTTGCCCACTTGCCACAGTTCTCATCAACTGCTGTGTGCTAAGTGGGACATGTTTCATTCATTCATTAATATTCTGTACCTTGTCTGTGGATACAATTGAGCTTGCTTAGTTCTATAAGGTCCAGCATTTCAATGTTATGCTAATTCCTTCTGATTACTTTGCTTTGCTATAGAAATACATTTTACAAAACTAATGAATAAAACAAGAGGAACATCCCTGTGTCTTAATCTGCAGTCTTTTCAGTTAACACGGAAAAAGGAGGCAAGACAATTACATGAACAGTTTAAAAATCTCCCAGTAATGCTAGGAAAATTTTAGAACATTATGCTTTTAGTTCAATTTATATGGAAACTTTATAGAAAATAATGTTATACACAACAAAAACAATGCAGAATTGTTGATTTATGTTATTTTCAGAAAGTATGACCATATAAAAATTAGTAGAAAGTATGAAAATGTCAACATCGATTATAGTTATTTCAATTTTTCTTGACTTTCTTGATCATCTTTGAAAATTAGGCAACATTAATAAAGATCATTTTGCATAAACAAATACAAAATTACTTATTTGACAAAAATATTAACTATAGAAGAACAATAGGATTATATTTAAACTGAAAAGTATGTCAAGAATATTTTAGCTAACCAGGGTGTTGTAAATCATGTAAATTATTCTTATGAATAGTCATCTTGCAAATAATAAATAGTAAATTATAGGTGCTCTGGTGAAGAAATTAGCTTTTGAGCTAATAGTGGATGTTACATACTGAGACCCTGGTCCTAGAAAATATCAACTCTGCAGTGGTTTATCATTTCTAGTTGAGCATTCTTTCTCTTTGCACACTAGACTGTAAGTAACAGATTTTTCTGTGTGTTCTAAAATTATTGTCATAAAAATATAACATTTTAATGCTATTGAGAATGTGGATATCCTAAGTAAGAAATATTGTCAATGTTTTATCAAGTCAAACAGATTCGAAAATATTGTGTATCAGGAATGGCACTCTTGTCAATATTTTTATTAAGTATTTTAGGCTTCATTCAAAAGCAAAACATGTACTATTTTCCCAAGTTCTTAAAGTTCTTATATTTCTTCTGATTCTGAAATCCAAAAAGAAAATTATTAATCTGATGTTAAAAGGAGTATGTCTCTTACTCCATAATGTGAATGCTAGTGAAACACATAAATATTGTTTTGATATACTGAATATTACTCCACTGCATATGGAAAAATCACTTCATGTTGATCCATTCATTAGTTGATGGACATTTGGGCTTTCTCTGTGATCTTAGTATTATAAAGTATGCCGCTAAAAACAGGGGTACACATCTTTCATTGTGATATGATGCTTTTAATTCTTTTGGGAAGATAACAAGGGGAATAGCTGAGTCAAATGGATCCTCTAGTCCTAGACTTTTTGAAGAATCTTCATGCTTATTTCCACAGTGGCTACACCAGTCAACACTCCCACAAGCAGTGGAGGTTTCCTTTTTTGCCACAGCCCATGGAGCATTTGTTATTGATTGATTTCTTGATGAATGCTACTCTTTTTGGGGTGAGATAGAATCTTAGTGGTGTTTTAATTTGCATCTCTTGAATGACCAATGATGCTGAACATTTTTTCACATATTTAGTTGCTGTATTCACTTCATTTACCAAGTATCTATTCATTTCAGGTAAGTATTTTTGGATTAGTTTTTAAATTATGGGGGCTCTAATTTTTTTTTGGAGTCCTCTATGTTCTAGATTGCAGCCCTTTATGGAATAGCTGGAAATTTTTTTCACACTGTAGTTTGTCTCTTCATTCCATTGGGTTCCTCACTCTATGCTGAACATTGTTAATAAGATGAGATCTCAGTTGTTGTTTCTTTGTGATAGTTTCTGTGTGACTGGGGTTTTATTTATAAAGTTTTTGCCAATACCACTGTCTTCAAGAATTCTATCTATTTAGTGTTTCCAACAAATTTAGTGTTTCTGTTCCAATATGTAGATCTTAGAACTGCAGCCTTGTGGCTGCCTTAGCCTATCTCATTGTGATAGGGTCCCTCCTTCAAGAATGTGGCAGAAATTCACCTTCAAAGAACGGACTAAAGCACCAGCAAACAGGAGCAGGGGTGGGGGATTTGATCCCCAGGGCCTGCCGTTCAGGCCCCATCCCCTGAGGGCTCACTGAGAAGGCAATTGAGACTGGGCATGGTGGTGGGCACTTCTAGTCCATGTTCTTAGGAGGCTGTAAAGAGGTTGATCATTGCAAGTCAGATCTAGCAGTGAGAACCTGATCACCCTGTAAACCCTTCCCAAAAATACAAAAAAAAAAAAAAAAAAAAAAAAAGAATGTGAAACTTCAAGGAATGGGACCAATTTAGTGGTAAATATCAGAGATATTTAGCATGTAGATATGCATGAGTACTTCTAGCATGGGTCCTAAGCATAAGTTGTAGGCAATGCGCTGCTGCAGTTTGTCAGTGTGTCACCATAAAAGGGAGACAAAGAGCAAAGGTATATATGAAGGGCAGACCTCACCAAGCGAGGCCCTCTGCTTTGGAGATGAAGGATCTGGGCCGTGACAGTGCAAATAAAGCTGCCTCCTGGAAGGAGTCTGTACGGTCTGTCCTGTCCTGCCCTGTTCCATCCTGTGGAGGGTCTCACAAAATTGTGATAGAGTTAATCATTCCTGTCAGCTCTTGGATATAGGTGAAGTTTTCAGGTTTCAAGAAATTAAGCAGTAATGTTTTGGGAGAATCTGAGGAGACACTAGTGATGTTTTCCTATGCATATAGTTATTGTATTTTAATAACCTCTTCCTTGGAGTTTAAAAGCATATTGTTTAAAGTTTAGTTTAACAGTATTTTATTTTTATTTAATTCCATGCCTCATCTTATATCCCCTAAGAGTTATACTATACTTGCATGAGTATTTCCATTACTTTTTGGAAATTTTCAATAATTTAATTAGAAAATCAAATTCCTTGTATTACAGGTACTTACAAGGATCTTACGGTATAATATTTTTAATAAAATAAATGTAAACACTTTATGTTTATTTCTATCTTTGATCTTATTCTTTGAATGCAAATTTTACAAACAAGTTTTCAGTGAAGTTATCATTCCCTTAAGCATAGTCACGTAATTGTGATTTTCCTGTCTCCTTTCCTCCTAATGTCATTTCTTCTATCTACCTCAAGTAAACTGCAGAATACATGGCTCAATTTGAAGAACTACAAATCCCCAAGAGCCTTCGAACCACAGAATTCCATTCACTCCTTGCCTCCTTCTTTCCCAGCATCTGCAGAGACTGCACTTCTAACTCTAACTGCTGATTCTCATGTTTGGTTCTACAATACAAATAAAATACTTCCATTGATATTTTTTGATTTAAAAGTATAAGACATATATTAAATTTATTTGTTTATTTATTAAAAATATAAGACATATAAAAAATTTATTTGTTTATTTATTTACTTACTTAATTATTTATTGCGGAACCAGAGATTGAACTCTGGCCCTTGTACTCACCAGGGAAGCACTTATTCTGCTGAGCTATCTCTGCAGCCCCTAAAATTTAATTTTGAAAATGAGTGTTTTTCTCTCTTGTATGTGCTATCCAACATTCTTGCTTCTCTCTCATAAGATACAATTGGATTACTGTACAAATCTTAGACAAGCCAATGTCTGCTTCTTATATTATTGTGTCTTTATACATATTGTCCATGAAAATTCTGTAATTGTATGATAACCTCTTATTTCCTGTAATTTTGCTTCTTCTACTCATATTAACAGTTGCTTTATTTTCACTGTACCAACTGCTCTATGTGTGATAATTGTTTTTGACAGGCTTCGGAAATTTTCCTCATTTATTGTTTCTGCTTGTTGTGTGTTTAGACCTAAGAGTGGGCACTAAACAATAGTTGACATTTGACTGCACTGCAGGTGATCAGATGCTTACCTAGATACTTAGACATCAGTCCTGGATAAAGCAAGCTTAGGTAATAGACAGAATCTAAAATCCATAAAGTCTTATCCTGAATAGTATCTTTATTATCTACTTTTCTTGTTAATGAATAAATGTTCTCTCTTTAGAGAATCAGAAATGTGGATCTCCTTTAACTTGAGAATTTACTATTCCCAGTTCTCATCAACTCCAAGAGTTGCTGTTTTTTGACATTTCTCAAACAACCATTTGTTTTCACTGATTTTCTTTATATTTTTGCTCTCATTTAAATTTCTTTCTATTTTTTAATCATGTTCTTTTGATTTACGTGACTTAAAAATTGTTTTTCCTTTTCTAGTTTCTTACAGTAGAAGCTTTGAACATTTACTTGAATCCCTTTATATTTCAAATATGAACATTTTTTTTCCATTTATTTTTATTTTATTGAAATACAAATGTCAATCAGACAGTTTCAAAACACCATAACCATACAGAGTCGATGAAATAATACATTGCAAACTGTTTTCATAATGTTTTGGTATTGTACAAGGTGCATACATGATATTATATTTACAGGTATTTATGTAGCTGAATTATATCAAAGATTCAATAATT
>PVKA01049620.1:0-13117 GCA_004027165.1 Ctenomys sociabilis | reverse complement strand
AGCACCCTTCTGTATTCAGTGATTGGTGAGGGTCACCCACATCCTGTCTTCCCTATCCACTTTCCAATCACCCCACACTGTGCATTGCAACACTGATATCTAGATGTCTCCCCACAAAGCCTCAGGCACTGGAGGGTTGTTTGCTTGTTTGTTTTCTTTATTTGTTTGTTTAGGGAGGTGACTTAATCATGGAGATGTGATATTCATCTGTAGCTTAGTCCACCAGTAAGTTTGCAGCTAAACGTGAATTGGGAGGTGAAGCCTGGCTGGGAGGGAGAACTGGGGGTGTGGCCTGAAGGATCTGTCTCCTCCCACCTGGGGTGTGGCCTGAAGGGTCTGTCTCCTCCTCCCACCTGGGGGTGTGGCCTGAAGGATCTGTCTCCTCCTCCCACCTGGGGTGTGGCCTGAAGTATCTGTCTCCTCCTCCCACCTGGGGGTGTGTCCTGAAGTATCTGTCTCCTCCTCCCACCTGGGGGTGTGGCCTGAAGGGTCTGTCTCCACCTGCCACCCGGGTTTGATCTCTGCTTCCTGCTGCCCTTAAAAAGAGCAACCTTCCTCGGTGCCCCTCTGTCACGCTGCCTGCCTTAGAACCAGCTGACTGTGGCCTGAAACCTCTACAAACTGTGAGCCAAAATAAACCTTTCTGCCAGGCGTGGTGGCACAGGCCTGTATCCCAGCACTCGGGAGGCTGAGGCAGGAGGATTGTTATGAGTTCAAGACCAGCCTGAGCTACAAGTGAGTTTCAGGCCAGCCTGAACTGCACAGTGAGAGCCTGTCTCAAAAAGACAAAAATAAATAAATAAAAATAAACCTTTCCTCCTGTATGTGCAGGGCAGTGGGCCGAAGCCAAAGCACACCTGCCACAGGGGCTGTCTGTTATCACTGGAAGCTCTAAAAAGTTCACCATCACTGGTGTAGGACACTGTGTTCCAGCAAGGATAGAGTTGTTGGACAAGCACCCGACACACCCCATATCTTGCTCTCCTGACTCTGCACACCACCTACCAGGCAACTCCTTGTAAGGGTTGCAGGGGTAGAACTTTGCCAAGGGTAATCACGGCCCTGGTTCCAGGAGCTTCTTCTGTCAAGACCCCCTTCCTCTCCCTCTTACACCCTACCCCTTTGTAGTTACCTCCAGTACTTGGAGTTACAAATCTAGGAGTCATACTTTCTTGACCAGGTCTCTGAAAACCCTCTACCATCTAATGTAAAACTGTGTTTTAGCATCTGGATGTAAATCTGTACATAGACTGCACATGAGCAAGACGTGGAGTTTTTATTCACAACTGTAAAAAAGCTGGCAACAGTTCAGAGAGCCTTCAACAGACGAGTGGTTAAACACACTGTGGAACACTGAGGGACACTCGGCAACGAAAAGGTACAAATTATTGATAGACAATAACCGGGGTGAGGGGGCTGGGGAGAGAGCTCAGCAGCATAAGTGCCTGCCTGGCAAGCACAAGTTCTTGAGTTCGATCCCCAGTACCAAAAACGAAATAAATATATAAATAACTGGGGTGAATTTCCAGGGAATGACAGTGGGCAAAAAGAATAAGTCCCAAGAAGAAATGCAGGAGAGGACAGCCACTGTAGGATGATACACTGGAATCTGCTGTATCGATTGAATGCAAGACTGCAGCAAAATAGAGAAAACTGGAGAAGGAAGGTACTTACAGAGTTGGATCTAACCATAGACACAAAACTACAGGTCAAGGGCTAGTGATACAGCTCAGTAGCACAGCACCCACCTGGCAGGTGCAAGGTCCAAAAACCAACTGCAGGTCAAGTGGCAGCCATGAGGAGGGGTTCCTAGTACTGCTCTTCTTCATCCAAATAGAGTCATTCTTCAACATGTGCTTAAATAGTTGGATTCGATCACTCTTGGGCAGTTCATGGATTCACCTCTTGTTAAAAGCTATCTGTACCACATCCTTCAGGGTACTGTCCTTTGTAACTGTAGAAGTTCCTCACAGGAACTTGAAAGTTTTAAACTGGGGCTGGGGAGATGGTTCAGTGGAAGAAGTGCTTCCCTGGCAAGGGCAAGGGCCTGAGTTCAATTCCTGGTTCCACCAATAAATAAATAAATAAATAAATAAAGTTTTAAACTAAAAAAAAAAAAAATTTTTTTTTTTTTTTGCAGTACCACGGATTGAACCCAGGACCCTGCGCTTGCCAGGCAAGCACTTATTCTATTGAGCTGTCTCCCTGGCCCCCCTCAAAATCTGTTGATTAATGACAAAAGAACAATTAAACTGGCTGACTTTGGCCTTGCTAGAGTGTTTGGTCTTGGGAGCAGCTGAAGCTGTAAATTCATTCTAAGTGGCAGGGCAAGGCAGGATGCCTAAAGAAGTCACGCTACCTCAGTCTTGAGAAAAATATCCTATCTGGTCAATTTTGGTTATTAGTTTCTAGGCAACTTTATATGTGACATTAATTTTGTAAAGGTATATACAAATAACCCCTACTGTCATTATGGGGCCCTTTACAAATCAGGCAAAGGGTTACCACATGACCCAGTTCTTGTCTTCTTGTCTATCTGTCCTCATTCCTGCCACTGTTTCTCCCTGGCGTACCTGAGACACCAACAAATCCCCACATTTGTCACCTGCAACAGTGACACTCAGTAAGAGCTAAGTGGGCAGCAGGAATACTTCCCCAGTGCGAGCATAAGGGGAGAGAAGTGGGTCGGTTAGAGCCAGCATTCAGCACAGGTCTGCACAGGTTCTGGTGCATCAAAGCATGAGGAAGGAGGTTCCCCAGGGCCAGAAATGGATTCACTAGGACCACGGAGATAAGGTAGCTTGAAGAGAAGCCAAAAGAGGAAGTTAGATAAAATTACTTGTAGTTAAAAATGGGACAAATCGAGGCCAGTGAGATAGCTCAGTGGACTAAAGCGCCTGCTTAGGCAAGCTTAGGCAAGCACAGGGACCACGGCTCAATTCCGACACCGCATGCCATGCCAGTCCTGCCCTCAGGTCAGCCACAGGCCAGGGCACAGAGGTGCACACCTGTAATCCCAGCACTGGGGAGGCTGAAAACAGGAGGATCACTATGAGCCCAGGCTGCCTAGGGAGACCCTGTAACAATCAGGTACACTAAAAAATAATAATAATAAATGGGACAAAGAGTCTAAAGAATCACAGAAGTATACATACGTAGAAGTGGTTTTGGCATGCTTGATTCCTATTTTAACATTTTCTTTCTAGATTCTTGTTACAAGGGGTTCTGCAACCACAAAGGATTTGACTCAAGCTGCTCCTTTAAAATCAAGTCTCAAACCTAAATGAGACAAGGTACAACAGATAGAGCTTGAACCCTCTAACTGTGCTCAGATGAAAAAGAAAAAAAAAAATTCTTTCAAATTGCAAGGGGCTAGTTCCAAGAGGTGTGATAGTGCAGACCAGGTTCAGGGAGGGCCCCACGTTCCGGTCCTCGGCAGACCCAGCTGGGATTCCCCGGCCGCCAGGGTGGCTGTGTGCCTGGTGCACCCATGAGGTTAGCATGCAACGCCACCTACAGTCCTATGCACCCGGGGCTGAGCAGCAGTCATGAGTATGCAACACTGCAGCCTCAGTGTTTTCACTAAGTATGTGTGTTGCTGCCACTGAAAATGTGTTCACTTAAAAATAGTGTCTACATTTAAAACCTGGGCAAAAATCAAACAATTGGCTTAGTAGAATAAGCACTTCCCTGGAAAGTGCAAGGGCCTGAGTTCAATCCCCAGTGGTCAGAGCCAGAGTCCCAGCTGGCACACAGCCCCCGTGTCACTTGGGGAGAGGAAATGTGGGCGAGGCAGCCCATTCCCAGTGTTAACAGCTTGTCCAGTGCCAAGGCAATAGAGTAAAACCAGCATCCAGAGGTAGAGCCCCAATACAAAGAGGTCTCCAGGTTTTGCTCAATATCACTGATGCTGATTACACAGGGGAAAGTAGTTCAAGCTACTCAAAACACTGTTCAAATTACTCCAGACTCCCATATTGCTCAATTGGTTAGTCTTTGATTGGCAAAAAATTTAAAAATTATAAATAATTTTTAAAAAGATCCACTGAGCTAAGAAATAGAAATTCATTATTAAAAAGGAAAAGGCTTTCAAGTATAAGTTCTGAGGGCCTCCAGGTAGGGCAGCAATAGGTCTACAGGAACAGAGGTGCTGGACTGACAAAATGCCATTCCACCACCAGCAGGGCCTCACAGAAAAGCAGAACATAGGACTGGACACACAGCTCAGTGGCATAGCGCCTGCATGGAAAGTGCAAGGTCACGAGTTCAAATTCTAGTACGAAAGAGAGTGGTTTTTTTTTGGTGGACCTGGGGATTGAACTCAGACCCTTGTGCTTGCCAGCAAAATGCTTATTCCACTGAGCCTTCTCTCTTGCCCCTAATGTGGATATTTTAAAAGATTAAAGTTTTCATGATTCCTAATAGTATTTTTTTGTTGGTTTGTTTGTTTTCAGAACCAGAGATTGAACTCAGGCCCTTGCACTTGCCCGGGAAGCGCTTATCCCCCTGAACTACCTACCCTACCCCATGATTCTGAATGTTGATTGCCTGTTTTACAGTCCTACATTAAATTGGTATAGAAAAGCTTCGATATTTTACAAACAGATAAAGGTCTGGAGTACAATCTAAGAGCAGTGATGTTTAAACAGTTGCTTGATTTTTCACATCCCATTCAAATAATGGCAGACCTGGTGGTGACCTCCACAGGGGTAAAAGCTGTGATAACATCTTCATTTTGGGTCAACTTATCTGTCAGAGACACACTGTGCCCCAGACTCTTCAGAGCAATGCAAATGATTTTCAGCCCTTATTTGTTCATATTAATTGGTTCCATCCAGAATTTGGGCTAATTTCTCTGGTAATTGTCATCCTTCAGGTAAGTTAAATTTGCTTGTTTTTAATAGATGGGTCATAAAAGCCGGGCATGGTGGCGCATGCCTGTAATCCCAGCATTCGGGAGGCTGAGGCAGGAGGATTGTTGTGAGTTCGAGACCAGCCTGAGCTACAAAGTGAGCTGAAGGCCAGCCTGAACTGCACAGTGAGACCCTGTCTCAAAAAAGACAAAAAAAATAAAAAATAAAAAAAAAGACAAAAAAAAAAAAAAAATAGATGGGTCATATAAGGGAGGCTATTTGATGGCTTCGTCTTCCAAAATACAAAATGCAAGTTTCTCACTGCACATTTGACATTCACTTACAAAAACAAAGGGAGGAGTCCACCCCTCCAACTTCACTTGTCAACATATTCTATGTTTTAAAATTTTAAAAAGATGGAAGTGCAGAAACAGAAAGAAGGAAAAGCAACAAAAACCTAATTTGGGGTAGAGGATATGCTTGTGTTTTTCCGGACAATAGAGTAACCTATTTGCATACCGGAGAACGCTGCCAAGCTGTATCAGGAAGCCAGATCTGGAGAAGTTGACTGCCATGAGGCTTGATTGATTGATTGACTGATTCCCAGGACCAAAGATTGAGCTAAAAATTGAGAAGTTTTTTTTTTTTTTTTTTTGGACTGGCTCAGACTGACTTAAAGATGGGTCTGGTAAGGCATGGGGAGCTGGGGAATTACACTGCAGTCCCATGAATTTGACTGGGTCTGCCCCAGCAGGTGCTTCAAGAAGCTAACCTGCGAGCCCCTCGTGAGGCTAGATTTGACCTAGGGGAAAGTGAAGAAACTGAAAAATATACAGAGACAACTAAGCTGAAAGTTAAAAGTATTAAGATAAAATAAAACACAAAAATGAAAAATATATATTTATTTTATTTTTTTATTTTTCTGTTTTAGGGAAGGGTATACAGGGTGTTCAGGGTCTTACTACTAGATCAGACTTGTAATGATCTACCTGTTTACAGACTCCCAAGAGCTGGGATTACAGGTGTGCACCACCACACCCAGTCTTATATTAATTTTAGATAAAAGAATCTATTCCAAAATTTTATGATAAGAGATCTTTGCTAATTGATAAACAACAAAATAGGGCTAGTCTAATTATAAGTATAAATTTCTAAAACTTGGAATAGAGTTACTACAACTCAATTTGGTCAAAAATAATTTTGGAAGGGCTGGAGAGATAGCTCAGTGGACTAAGCACCTGCTTTGGCTAGCACAGGGACCAGGTTCAATCCCTATCCGGCATGCTGTATGCTTGCGGCCCTGCCCCTGGGGTGTACTGAGCTGGTGACCCACCCGGGTATGGCGGTGCACACCTGTAATCCCAGGGCTGGGAAGGCTGAGACAGGAGGATCGCTACAAGTCTGAGCTGCATTGTGAGACCCTGTGCCAAATACATAAATGGAAAAAAGAATAATCAAAAATAATTTTGGAGTCATTCTGATTTTATGAAGGTGTTTGTGTGCTCTGTGTATTTGCTGATGTATTTGTATGTCATTTCCTCTTTTCATTTGAGCTCAGTTTTTCTCTTTTTTGATCATTTGTTCATAATACACTTTGGGATATAGGCTTAAAAGCATGCTTTCTTCTAAATTATCAGCTGATCTAAGTGATATCAAAATTGATTTATTCACAGGGGATCAAAAAATTTAAGATAAGTAACAAAAATTCGTTAGAGCGAGAAATTATTGGACAAGACTCCAGTTGGTGAATAGAGGGCCATCCAACCTTTGTTAATAAGGGACCCCCAGTAATCTCCTTAGCCTCTTGGAGACACCCCCAATAATTGGTCATTGCAAAAGATAAAAAAATTCAGAAAAAATTCACATGTCTCTGGCAGCTATTAGTATTAATTTCATGCTGTATTAAATGTATTCATAATTCTAGATCATGGATCTTCCAAAATTCCAAAGATTGATTATAATAAGACTTTTCATTTAGATTCAGATCTCTGGCTTTAACAAAAAGCTTCTGTGATATATATTCCATTAAAGGGTAACAAATTATGTAAAAGCTGCTTAGAGATGATTGCTTAAAAGAGTATGTCACATCAAAACAAAAATGTAAGCCATCAGGGTTGTCACACTTCATAGTTATAAATGGTTTTAATTTCTAAATTTCTGTGTCAAAATATCTAATTGTCTTTTAACATTCTATAGGCTTTTATATATTAGAATATCATGGTTGTTAGAAAATAACAGTTCAGGGCTAGGGAGATGGCTCAGTGGAATAAGTGCTTCCCTGGCAAACGCAAGGGCCTGAGTTCAATCCCTGGTTCCAAAAAGAAAAGAAAATGACAGTTCTATTTTTTACTAACAACTCTTGATACTTGCCAGCTGTACTGGTGACTTAACTCTTGTTATTGGACTATATAAGGTTAAAGTGCTATGTACAGGTAGGTACCCAAAATCTTTGGACTGGTATCAATAATAAAAAAGATCTTCTACAGGGTTCTCCAAACACAGCTTCTCCAACTGTGAGGGATGGGTCATTTACACAGAAAAACAGTAAAAGGAGGGATGCTGGGAGCCTGGAGCTAGAAACTGATCCTATGAGGGCGAGCAGGAGAAGACCAGAGTGCTCAAGTAGCCAAGCTACCCGTCATGTCAATCTTGGCTGTTTAGCTGCTAGGCAACTGTTACGGTTTGTGTGTAGTTGTCTCCACAAAGCCTCCTGCAGCCATTGGAGTTTGTGATTAATTCAGTGATCCATGGCTAGGATTATGGGTCCTAGTGCTGCTGGGATTATATGTGTGAGTGCTACACCCACCCCAGGGCAGATAGCCTGAAAGTAACACAAGGAGAGGACAGAGGTTTGCCTCTGCCACTGCGGCGGCCGCTGCTCCTCCCTTTAGCCTTTGCCCTTTGCTTTCTTCCACCACCATGAACGGCTGCCCTCTGCCATGTGCCTCTCTGCCTTGAAGCCAGCCAAGTATGGACTGAAACCTCCACAAAGTGAGGCAAATAAACCTTTACTTCCTTAATTTTGGGTGTCAGGTATTTTGTCCCAGCAGTAAGAGAAAAGTAACCAAGACAGCAACCTTGTGTCTCTCGGATACTAACTTTACAAAGGTATAAATAAACGACGGTACTATGGTTCTCGGGTCCTTTGCCAATCAGGCACAGGCCACGGCCTGACCCGACTCTTGTCTTTTTGTCCATTTTCTCTCAATCCTGCTGCTGTTTCTCCCTGGGGTACCGGGATATCTACTGGAGTATATACACGAGGCAGCTCTGATACAAATCTCCAGCGCTATTGTTGGGACCCTTTCATTATTCTGCTGCGGTTATAACATTGGTAGAACAGGGAACTGGGCAGCCACTTTTCCTGGGGGAAAAGATTCACCGGATTCACAAACCGATCAAGTCTTCAGGGTTTTCAGAGCTTCAGGTGCTCCCAACAATGAAGTATGAACTAAATACTGTAACTGTCCTACTAACCTGTTTTCAAACTGTCCCACTGCTATTTCTTTCTCAATAAAATTAAATTTTTAAAAAATGAAGTATGGCCAGAAGTAAAATCTTTACAGGAATGGAAGAATACATTTCCTAAGTAGAAACCAGGAAGCCCAGCAATCTCATGTCAAAATCTTGGATAAAAATGGCTTGGATTTGTTCTCGAAAATGTTACTCTATGCTCCTGCTAAAAAAGTTTCTGCCAAAATGGCACTAAGTCATCCATATGTTGATGATTTGGTCAACCAGATTAAGAAGATGTAGCCCTCTGAGGGCACCTGACTGACCTTATCTGATACAAAAGTTACATTTCTTGTTATATAGGTCTTGCTTTAACTTGGTCTTAACCATCTAGCAGAAAAGTATAAAAATGGAGGTATATAAAGTAAAGTCATATTAATATATTGAGCTGTGAATGGCTCAAGTCAACAACTTCTGTGGATAACCCGCTTCTATTGTGGACTGCTGATCTGTGTTGGATTGTTTTATTTAAATATATACATATATATAAAACATTAGCTATCCATGTTTTGGAAATCTGTATTGTTGTATGTTACCCTGTTTATGTCATTTTTTCTACTTGTTTTTGCTTCTGTTTTTTACTCTTCAAGTTAAAATACAAATAAATACATTAAAAAAAAAAGATGAAGCCTTCTGACAAAAATTTTCCATACATTATAATCCAGGATAAATACTTTTTTTTTTTTTTTGGTACTGGGGATCAGACTCAGGACCTTGTGCTTGCCAGGCAGGGACTTATGAGTCCGAACTATCTACCTGGGCCAATAATTGCATTTTCAATGTTGTTTCTATTTTTGTCTTCTATATTTTTTCTTCGTTGTAAAACTGGCTCTGTACTTCACTTTCTAACTTCAAGAGTATAACTTAAAAAATGTAAATATTGTTTAATATAATAAACATAACGTTGCACATGTGGGTTAAAAAACAAGAGTAGGTCCCCACAATTATATACTGTGGTTCGATCTACATATTATTCCTGAAATGACAAAATCTTAGAAACAGAAAAGATCGATGGTGGCCAGGGCTGCGGGATGGAGGCAAAGGGAAGGAGCTGGTGGTGAACGCTCTAGGGCCGCAACGTGCCACCACTGGGTAACAGGATATATGAGATCATTCTATTATCTCTTTTTTTTTTTTTTTTTTTTTTGTCTTTTTTTTTGTTTTTGAGACAGGGTCTCGCTATGCAGTTCAGGCTGGCTTTAAGCTCACTTTGTAGCTCAGGCTGGTCTCGAACTCACAACAATCCTCCTGCCTCAGCCTCCCGAGTGCTGGGATTACAGGCATGCGCCACCACGCCCGGCTCATTCTATTATTTCTTAAAAAACTGCCTGTGTGCCTATGGGGGGAGGGGGGAATTCAAAAGAAAATGCTTAATTTTTACAAGTACCTCTGTCTAAAACTGAACTCAGATTTAATGTCATCTATGTTCCACCCCCAAATTTGTTTCTCTTGCTGTAATCCATAATGAACACAAGACATCCAATCCTCCCAAGCGCAGCCCCTGGGAAACCCCATTATTCTTCCCTCACCCCACTACTACTCCTCACACCTCCAGACCTTTGGCAACTGCAGTAGCCTATTCTGCCTCCCAAATGTCTCAAATGCATTTCCTACTTACCCTCTGCTGTCCCCAGGCTAGTTCTCCCAGCTGACATTCCAGTCCTCCCCTCCCCCGCCCCCGTTTATCCCTGGAGCAACCAGTGTGAACTTTATAAAACATACATCAGATCCTGTGGCTCCCCTGCTGAAAACCTTTTTTTAAGCTTCCCACTGATCCCAAGATAAAGTTAGGGAGCTTCATCAAACTGACGGAGGTGTCATTTCTAGCTGCCCCCCCCACACACACACTGACGCTATGCATCATGGGAGATCAGAGCTCTGCAAATGCAGTTCCCGTGGTCTAGGTCATGTGGCTGCCCCTCTCCCCAGGATCTCTGCAGAGCCACTGCCCTCGATCTGCAGGCATCACAACGTTCTAGAGACTGGCTTCCATTTATGAATTTATTTTTTGGTCCTGGGGTCTAAATCTAGGGCATACTCTATCACTGAGATGCAGACCCTGCTGATTTCTCTTTTAATTTCATTATTGAAGACATGAAGCTTTTTCTTTTATTTCTTTCTTTTGAGACAGGAATTCAGGATGGCTTTCGACTTACAATTATACTTCTGCCTCCTCAGCCTTCCAGGGCTGGGATTACAGACAAGTACTACCACACCCGCTACATCACATTTTTTGGAAATAAACATTTAAACAGTAAAGCCCACTATCCTCCCAAACGGAACTGCCCACTGACTCTGACCCTCTGATAATGACAGTGTAATACCAGCTGTCATTATCTTCTTTTGATGTTCATCTTTGCTACAGGGGGACTAGGGCTCAAGGAAAATTCCTTAAATGATACCTCTCTAGCTAGGGAGAGAGGGTTACCATTTCATGGCGAGACTTCTGATCCTCCAAGTAAAGCTAAGTGGCTGAGATCTCCAAAGGAGCTGCAAGACTCAAAACATCAACATCAGCCGATGTAGAGGGGTATGCCGGTAACCCCAGCACTCTAGGAAAGCTGAGGCAAGAGAATCAATCACAAATTCCAGCGGACTTGGCAATGTAGCGAGATCCTGTCCCAAAATTTTAAGGGGGCCAGGGAGATAGTTCAATCAATTCCCGGCACAAAAATAAAATGAGTTTAGTGTGACGGCCCTTGCTTCAATCCCCAGCTCAGGGAAAGGGATTGGGCGAGGGGATCTGCAACCTCCTACAGTCCGGTCCACTTCCCACTTGCACTCTGGCCACACACTCAATTTGCCCCACAGTCTAGTCTGTTATAGCCCTAGGTTACTTAGGCTGCTCTTTAACTCCGGTGCATAGCAGGTGCCTAAGGAGGCCCTCAGGGTTTGCTGTCTCCACAGACCTACAGGCTGAGCCACCCTCCATTCCGAGATCGTGTCGTCTCAGGAGAGTCTGTTTGGACCGGTGTTTGCTAGTCTGGATCTAAGAGCACCACGTCCCTGCGGGGCACATGCCAGCCCGCAGCTCCCTCGGTCTCCGTCTGTAAAGCGACCAGCCACGCTGGTCGGGCAGGCGCACAGATGGCGACTCCAGTCTGGGTCTGCACCCAACACGTGGCATGCAGTTCGCTAAAGGGAAGTTCTTCGTGGCCGGAGACCCCGGCTCTGTAGCTCTGGTCGCCAGGGCGCTGCCGCCGGGAAGCTGCCCCTGCAGTAGACCCCTCCGCGCCCCACATCCCGCGGAGCCTCCCGGTGGCCCCGCGTTCCCTCGGGAACACCCTCCGAGCCTGCAGCTGTTCCGGTCTTGCGGTTCCCCTCCCCGCTGGACAGAGCTCCCTGGCTGTTCCGGCCTCGGGGTCCCCTCCTCGCCTCGGAGCGCCCTCCCGGCCGCCGTTCGGGTCCCAGTGCCCCCGCCCCGCCTCGCCTCCCAGGGCTGTTCCCGCCCGCGCCCCTCCCGCCTGGCGGCTGTTCCGGCCCCGGCGCCCTCCGCCCCGCGGCCGCCGCGCGCCCTGGGACCGGCGCTGCTAGGGCGCGGCGGGAGGGGGCGCGCCGCGGAACAGCCGCTTCCCCGGCCCCGCCGCTGCTCACCCTCCAGGGCCTCGAAGATTGCCTGCGCCATCTTGGAGCCGCCGCCGCCGCCACCGCCTCGGGAGGCAAGCGGGGCTACGCGAGCATTGTGGGAGCCGCGGCGGCGGCGGCGGCGGCGGCAGCGGCGGCGGCGGAGGAGGAGGAGGCTGGGTCGGGGCCGCTAGGGGGCGCCCGGGAGCTGCCGCCGAGCCCCACCCTCCGGCAAACCTGGCCGCGTCACGGGGACACCCACATCCCCGAGCCACCGTGACCCAGTCAGTGGCTGCTCTTGCGGAAGCTCGTCCCCACCTCACTTGGACCTCCAACGACCCTACACAGCCCAAACCCGCCTCACGCGCAGGACTCCCCCCACCCCTATTATCCGCACCACCACCCCCTCTCTAGGTTTGACGAAGCCTTTCCCACTTTCACTGCTCCCAGACCCCAGCTTTGCAGCCTCAACCGCCCTTCCCGCCACCCAGAGCACTCAACAGTGTCAACAGGCTCCCCTCCTCCCACTGTGCAACACAGATCCCACCCGTCAGTGACCTCCCATTCTCTCCACCCACAATAGCTTTCACCTCTGCCTGCTGAAAGCCACCGTCTTTCCTTGCCAGACACCCATCTCTAACCGGTTTTAATGACCTATGTTTGTCACACCCCATTTCCACCTTTTGGGACCTCTCTTTCCCATCCCTGCCTCTCCAGAACCCCATGCTCGCACATAAACCCAAACACACTTAAGCTGCTCCCAGATGAGACTCATAGGGCCCCATTCAGGTCGCAGGGAGTCTGACACCCAGTCATACTCCCACGCCCTTCTTTCATCTTTTCTGATAGCATTTCCCATGGAGTATGGAGTGTGGGAAGAGGGCATTCAGCCTTTAAAAGTATTTAGTGGCACATGCCTGTAATCCCACACTTGGGAGGCTAGGGCAGGAGGATCGTTCCAGCCCAGCCTGGGCTACGAAGTGAGCTCAAGTTTAGGTCTTGCATAGCGAGACCCTGTTTCTAATGTGTGTGTGTGTGTGTGTATATACATATATATATAATTTCTAATATATATTTCTAATTTATAATTTCTAATATATAATTTCTAATATTTCTAATATATATTTCTTATATATATATTTCTAATATATATTTCTAATACACATATATTTCTAATATATAATTTC
>PVKA01049619.1:0-13245 GCA_004027165.1 Ctenomys sociabilis | reverse complement strand
AGGGGAAGCCCGCTCATGGCTTTTGAACCAGTGGGTGTCCAACCCCGGAGTGCCATGTGGGCACAGCCGATAGGTCCAGGTACACGGAAGCAACGCCCTAGTCCTTAGCCTTAGCCAAAACGAGAAGTTATTTGCTATGGAGAGCATCCACCCCCAGGTGAGGATGAAAGAGGAAGCCAGCGCCGTCTTTAAGGTGTGGCTGTGTCTTTAAGGTGTGGCTGTGTCTTTAAGGCATGGCTACTCGCAGCTCTCTACACCAAATATCAAACATGAGATTGATATATGGGAAATAAACTCCCAACCTGAAAGATATCTGGGAGGAGTTTGTGTTTTCTAAAGCCAAAGAATGAATTTCAGGAACAATGGAGGTTAAGAGGAGAATATATTTATTAAGGGAAAGAAAGAGAGGGACAGAAGGGAACCCAAATGGGTTGCCAAGGAACCTGCCTTTTCTAGGGATTTGTATGGAGCAAAACCATGAGGTGAGGTAGGTTTAAGGTGGGAGACATGGGGACTCACAAGATGGGTATGAGGTGGGATAAAACTATGGTTCACCAATAAGATTATAAGTATAATTGCTTGGTTAAAATTGAATACATTAGGATCAAATGGGGAAGTAAGTCATCCAGTAAGCAGGCATGAATACAGAACATGGGCTTTTCCTCTAGGGGAATGGGTTAGTGAATCTGGCTTTTTCAAGGTAATTGATACCAACTTAGAGTACTAATCCTTGATGTCTAATCCTAAGGAGGTCTCTAGTTGTATTTGTTTAAATCTTTTGTCTTGAGGTCTGGCTCACAGACAGAGTGCCTGCCCTTCAGTTGTAGGGTATCTTGTCTTCTATACTGGCTCATTTGAGGACCTATCTCTGTCTGACTGCTTGTAATATTTCTGTCTAATTCAGGTACCTACAACAAGATAGCATTTGTTCAACTTTTAAAACTTAAGTGTAGGCTGGGAAGATAGCTTTGTAGTCTAAGCATCTGCTTGGCAAGTACAAGGACACAAGTTTAATCCCTGGTACCACATGCTGTGCCAGCCCCAAACTGAGTGTGGTGATGGATGCCTGTAATCCCAGCACTGCGGAGGATCATTATGAATATGAACTACATAGCAAGACCCTGAATCAAATAAATAAACTTAAAATAAAGAAAAAAATGGTGTTCATCACTCTTGTAACTACATCTTCAGGTTCACCATACTATGAGTATTTGAATATTCATATCTTGGGTACTGAATAGAAGCAGTATTTGTAGAATCTCTCTAGGAATTCATAAGAAGAAACTCATGTAAAAGATCTGCTCAGTGAGGAGCCATCTGGACATACCAGACTTTTGTTTCTGCATTGGAGTAGGCAAGACATTTGCCCTTCCTTGGGGGAATTGAGCAGAACAACTCTACTACCATTTCCACTATACTTTGTGTTTTGGTCTTAGCAATGTCTATGTCAAGATTCTCCCACTACCATCAGTAGATACCTCTGTTTTATCTTCTAGCATTGATAATCTTTACAGGGGGCTTGGTCCACCCCTAACCAATTTTTGCCCATTAATTTCTTTTTCCCTACTCAATAAAACTCTTCTTGGCCAAAATGAAGGCCACTATGTGAAAGACCTGGGAAAGTTTTCTTGGAGAGGTGGGAATACTGTCTAAGACCCCTTTCCTAGGAAGCACTTGTCTGCCAGCTCTGGCTTGGTTTGTACACTGTAGTAAGATATAGTCCTTGGGACAATAGTTCCTCAGGGAGTGATAGCCAGTACACTAGTTTTGTTTCCATGTGCCAGTCCCAGTGTGATATACTGTAGCTCCTGGAGTAGGATCAGGATCAAAGGCACAAGACTTCTTGGCTCAAGTGCACAAGATTAGGCAGCATGGAAGGTGCGGAGAGCTTGCACTCCCCATGGTTCCTGCTTGCCTCAATCTAAGCATAAGCAGCAAGTAGAGCAATAGGCAAAGATTAATTTTCTCCATATGCACTTCTGCTTTTCAGAAACCTTTGTGGTTTATCATTCTGAGTTCAGCAAGAATAATGCTCAGCTTGGGCCAGGATCATCTAGATGCTAGCTTCAGGGAAGGTGTGACACCAGACAGGGCTATGGGTATGGGTGGACCATCTGGGGGTTTGGTCATTGAATTCCTTGTGAGGAATGAGATTCTGCAGGCCTTGTGTCCATTCTTTTCATTTCATTCCTTTTTTGTCCAAGCTCCTCATAAAATAGCAGATCAGAAGAAGGAGATTATGGAGCCACAGAGGAAAAAGATCAAAGTTCTATAGTGTGCCTGGGGAGAGTCACATGGATAGAAAACTTTCTCTCAGGCTCTCACAGAGAGAAAACTGGTCAAGCATTGCCCATGACCCATCTACACGGATGACACAGACAAAGGATCTACAGAATAAGGTATGACTACAAGATAAACCCTGAGGGGACTTCACTGACCTCATAAGAAACAAAAAGTACATGTGTTGGTATATAGGTCTTGCTCTATCTAGGTCTTAACCATCCAGCAAAAATGTATAAAAATGAGGTATACACCACAGGGCCATAATAATAAGTTGAGCTGTAAATGGCTATGGTCGACAAGTTCTTCAGATAACTCACTATTGTTGTGGAATGCTGGACTGTGTTGGATTATGTTGTAGAGTTCAGGCACCTAAATTAATTGAATGACAATGGAGTGTCCATCTTTGACAGGTGTAGACAAAGTAAGGGGTATAGAAAGGAAGAATCATGATGTGTGTGTATGGACAGTACCGTTGGGATAGATAACGCTGTGCTTCTACATAATTCTACGAGGGGCAAGATTTGCACTAATGGTGGTTGGGCAGGATATTACTTCAGCTTCTAGTACTATGGACAACCACTAGGAAAATAACAAGGTAGAAAGTATTAATTATTGAATCTTTGATGTAATTCAGGTATAAAAAATAAGATACGCAAACAGCTACACTCTGATAAGACACATATGGTATAATAATGTCTGTAAGTATAATATCATGTATGCACATTCTATGATACCAAAACATTATGAAAACAGTTTGCAACGTATTAATTTATCAAATCTATCTTGTCAAGTTCACTTGAAACTGTCTCATTGATATTTGTACTTCAATAAAATAAAAATAAAAAAATAAATAAATAAGATAGATCTTTCTTTTTGTTTCAGTCCTTTAATCAGTCTAGTTTCTTACACACTTGGTCCTTTTTTTTTTCTTTATAATGTGGAATGAGATGCTATTTAATTTTGTTCTTCCATAGCTAATATTTTGTATGTATATGCTTTCATAATTTTTTTCTTTATAAAAGTTTTGGACAATTTCATTTTGTGTATCTTGATATGATTTCATTTAATTTTTTTGTGCAAAAGATTCATTTATCTTGGAAATATGGTATTATAAGTTGAACTAAATTTAGAAATTTTAAATCTTTAAATATATATTGCCTACTCCTTTCTACTCTGAAAATTCTAATTATATGAATGTAAGAAAACAAAAAAAGAAAGGAGCAGTTAATGCTTACAATTTTTGTTTTTACTCTGATTTTTTTCCTCTCTTGAATAACTTCTTAGTCATTGTTTTTTCTTAAAAACAAAATTTACATGTTTATAGCTGGTAATCTGAAAAACTAATTTGCACATAGCATGTAATATAGTGACCATTGTTGGATTCCTATTACTTTGATTAGTAAAATCTTGTATCCTGTATAATGCTGTTTTCTTCTATCACTATTTTGTATTCTTTAAAAATAATAATAAAAAGTACAAACAAAAAGAAAAAGAATAGCAGATCAGCACTCTCAGAGGCTCTCACCATAGGCAGCTGGTGCTGAATTAGACTAGAGGGCTTTTTGAGGGTGCCTGTCTTGATTACTTTTCTTTTATTGCTGGGACAAAATACCTGATGTCCCAAATCAAGGAAGGTAAAGTTTATTTAGCTCATCGTTACTAGAGGTTTCAGTTCATACTCAGTTGGCTCCAAGGAAGAGGGGCACATGGCAGAGGGTAGCAGTTCATGGCAGTGGAAGACAGAAAAGAGTAAAAGGAGGAGCAGCAGCTGTGGCAGCCAGCAAGCCTCTCTCCCTTCCTTACGTTGTACTCAGACTGTGCCCCCTAGAGCAGGTGTGGCACTCGCCCCCCTAATCCCAGCATTGGGTCATGAAGTAATCACCAACTCTAGAAGCCTGTCCTAATAACTATATGAGGTTTTGGGGAGACACAAGCCATAACAGGACCTAAGGCAGGGAGCCTGAGGTGGGGGGCTAGAGAGAAGATATGAAGGTTAGAGAGAGAAAGCAAAGCCTGAAGCTTGGAGGTGGGCTGCAGATCAAGCAACTAGAATTTGGAAGCCCTGAGAGGAATGGCTTATGCCAGTGGTGGCGAACCTATGGCATGTGTTCTGTGACAGACATCCAGAGCCCCCTCTGTCAGCACACAAACCAAGTCATCACAGCAGCTGAGCATCAGGTTATAATTGTTTTTACTAAACTAGAATCTCAATTTTCTGGTTGAATTGCAATGGTGGCACTTTGCAGTAAGTAAGTGGGTTTTAGGTTGCAGTTTGGACACTTGTTCTCTGAAAGTTTTTCACCACTAACCTATACTATATAACCTATCACATGCAGGTAGGACAGGGTACACAGATCAGCACTAAGGCAGAGAAAGGGACAGACTTATGTTAGATTTGTGTGTTCTGTGGGCAGGAGTCATAGTCATCATCATTTGGAGTCATGTAGGAGATGGGAACTTTCCTTTTACTCCAGTCAGATGAATTTGATGCTACATGCTTTTGTTAGCAGCTTCCTGTTGCTGTGAAGTAATATCTGAAAAAAAAATCAACTTAAAGGAGGAGAGGTTGATTTTGGCTTATGGTACCCTAGGTTGTAGTCCATGGTCAGTGTTGCTTTTAGGCCTGTGATGAGGCAGAAACATTACAGTGGAAGAGTGTGGTGGAGGAGAGGTACTCATCTCACAATTGCCAGGAATCAAAGAGAGGGAAAGGCTGAGAAGAAAGGGCCAGGGACAGAAGCGAGTCAGAAGGATATATATCCATGATCCATTCTCTTCAGCTAGGCCCCACCTCCTAAGTTTCTATAACCTCCCAATAGCCCACTAAATTACAAATTAATTAATCCACTGATGAGGTTAAAGTCTCTGTGATCTAATCACTGTCCCACTTCTGAACAACACTGCACTGGGAACTATGCAACACAAGTCTTGGGCAGATATTTCATGCCCAAACTATAACAGTTTCCAAAGACTTGTTGAACATCCCTTCATTCATGCCTCATAGTTAACACAATTCATTATTTCCTCCTTCCCTTTTTCTGTCTTGGAAATGGCACTGGCAGAAATGTTTCTCTTCCTTATCACTTTCAACCTTTCTCTGAGTCTGTTTCCTGCCTAAACATCTCATCTTTTGTCATCTCTGCTCCCTACCTCTGTCATCCAATTTTAGTGTTTCTCTTCAGGGTACATCCAGTCCCTCTAAGGTCCTTTTGTCCTCTGCCTTCCATCTTCTCTATTCACCTTTCTGTATCCAAATCACAGGCATGTCACCTCCCTACCAAGAACAAAACTTTGGTACTTTCAGGATAACATCCATACCTTGAGTGATCCAAAAGACTCTCCATGCAAGTTATGGAAGTAGTTGGTTTTTTGTCCCTCTTTTTTCCCACAAATGCTTATCATCATGATCATTAATACAATTTATTGAGCGCTTATTACATACTGGAGCTTTTCAGATATTACCTCACAGATCCCAAGGAGAACTCCATCTATATGTCCAACTGTGCTTTGACTGTTACATGCAACACTTCTCTCCTCTCTAGCTATGAATTCTCCCAGCCATTCATGTCTTTTGGAAGGCAGTGCACTTACAACAACTTTGTTTCAGACTTACTGTTTTTGTTTTTGGAACTGGGGACTGAACTCAGGCCCCTATGCTTGCCAGGCAAGTGCTTATTCCACTGAGCCATCTCTCTGGCCCTATATCAGACTTACTGGGTTTGAATCCTGACTCACTTAGAAGCTGTTACCTCATGCACACCACTTAATTTTTCAACACCTCAATTTCCTCATCTGTAAAAGTAGAATAATGATAGTGCTTTCCTTGTAATAGAGCTCACGGAATAGGGTTGTTGTGAGGATTAAGTAAGAAAATACATGTAAGGTGCTCACAATGATGACTGGTGTGTCCAAAGTATCTAAAATCATTAGCCGTGGTTCTACATATTCTTTGTGTCCAGTTTCCCTTCTGGAACCATCTTCTACCACAACCAAAGCAGCCTGGTTGTGCCATTCTTCAAGGGCAGTCTCTCCTCCAAAGGCCTTGCACACACTTTCAGGCTGGGCCCGGTGTCCTCCTCAATGGTCTCAGGGTGCTATGCTGACCTCCAATCAAGCACCCTTCTCCTTAGGGGAAACTGAGGGTTGTTTTTTCTGTGTTTGAGTTCTTTGCTGGCAGAATCTGTCCTTGGATATCTGTGTCTAAGAACAGAATCTCATATGAATGCTTGCAAGATCTCAGATGGTGGAGGAATGCCTTCCTCATCACTGTTTCATGGAGTGCTCTGCCCTACAACCTGATGTATGTCAGAGATTAGGAGGCCTGTCGCACCTCTGACCTCCTGACAAACTTAATGTAGGCTTGAGGCTGTCTTTATCTTGCATTTCCTCTTAACCCACCCCTAATGAGGTCCATTTGCATACTTCAGCCATGATCAAGTTAAAAGAATAGTAGAGATGAAAGGAGCCAAAAGCCAGGTCTCTTGGGCAATTTCTCTGGTAATACAAGAACAGAATCATCCAAGGAGTGATTGACAAATTAGAAGTACTTTGCACCTGATTTTAATGCATTTGGCTCCTTGAGAGGAGAAATATGTTAAACTTAAAATTATTCACCTTGCTTCTGTCTTTCAAATCAAAATCAATCTTCACGCGGGGTACTAAATCTTAAGGAAACAAATTGCTTTCTATGGTACATTGCACTCTTTAAATGGCTTTATTTGGAGGGCCAGCTGAGCAAGTTAATTTCAGCAGCACAGCTGGCTGGCGATTGTGGAGTGGGCATTCTCCCATATAGTTGAAGAGAACCTGGTCTGGTGCTCATTAACGACCCTTGGATTAAAGGAACAGTGAGAGTAATTGGCACATGCACTGGACCATAGGGTAGAAATGAAAATGGAGTTTCAAGAACTAAGTTGGTTTGTTGATATATAAGATTGTGAACTTGGTCCTTGGAGCACCTTTTCCCTCCCTTGAAGTGGCTCTCAAATAGCTGCTTCTATAGCTCAGGGCCACTTTATGCTTCTCATTAACCATCATGGAAAACTGTTCTTGGGAAAGGGCTACATAGACTCATTCACATGGAGGTAGGTAATTGTAACTGATAACAGCTTAAAATACAGTTTTATCTTTCAGTGGTTTCTTAATTTTGAAAGAAGATAAAAATCAAAGGAGTTAATCTCTAGGGAATTTTGGCAGGAACTGGTGAGTGGGGACTTAGCACTGCCCTCAAGAAATCTTCCTAGCCTAACATTTTTGAACTGGAAGGAAACAGAGGTTTTTGTGGTATCATTTTTCCATTGGAGCAGAAATTTCATTACAGAATATTATGATAGCTACTCTTTCTTTGCCTGAATGTCTTCAGTGACAGTGAACTCTGCATTATAAGGCAACCTACCCATTGTTGGGTAGTTCTAACTACTAAAACAATTTTTACATTTTTTTTCAACTAAATTAATCCTGAAACTTGTACTAGTCCAGTCTTGCACTTGAGGTGGGATGTCTTCTGAATGGCATTGCCTCGACTTTTTGCACATAACTCCTGTGTCCTCTGGTTTCTCATGTGCCATCTCCTGTCTGAGTGAAAATTCTCCATTCCTGCAACCATTCCTCTCACTCTAGAACTTCTAGCAGGCACTGGATCCCAGCTATTTTTCTTAGTCCAGTTTGCTCATGTCCTTCTTAAAATGCAGTTGATGTAATTTTTCTCAATGCAGTTAGCTTTGGCAGAGATTATCTTTCAACTATTGAGCTTTGAAGTTGAGCCGCCCATTTTGGAGCTGGGCAGAGAGGCTTTCATGGTCTCCCAGGTAGGATTTGACACTAGTGCTATAAAATTTGACTTGGCCCACTCTGGTCATCACTCCCTGCTACCCTGTGTGTCTGCTTTTTCCTCTCAGTAACTTGCCATCTTCATGGTAGATGTGCTTGTTTCCTGCCATTCTCTCTGATGAGATATGAAGGGCCATTAAACATAATTTCCTCAGTAGTAAAAGGTGGCAGTGGCAGCAACAGCAGGAACAATTTTTATTTTATTTTATTTTATTTTATTTATTTATTTATTTTTTATTGTCTTTTTGAGACAGGGTCTCACTATGCAGTTCATGCTGGCCTTAAGCTCACTCTGTAGCTCAGGCTGGTCTTGAACTCACAACAATCCTCCTGCCTCAGCCTCCCGAGTGCTGGGATTACAGGCCTGCGCCACCACGCCCGGCTTAGGAACAATTTTTAAAAGATGAAAAACTCCTCATTTTAAGTCATGTATATATTTATTTAAAACACAGATGAACACAAAGAAAGTAATGGTTACCTACAAAAAAGGCCATTTTTGTGTATGTCTTTCCAGACTCACATCTTCCAGTGGGCTTATGTTATATAGTTTTGCTTTTCATATATTATGACTATTTTGCTATGTTACAAAACAATCTTCAATGAAACTATTATAATGCCTCTTATATGGGTATACTATAATTTAATTAATTGCTTATTGTTGGATATTTAGGTTATTTTCTAAGTTTTCTTTCTTTCAAAATGTGCTGCCAGGCTTTTGTATTTATTCATGATACATTTCTAGAAACAAAATTGCTGAGGGCATTGGGTAGGCATATTTTTAATACTTGTTGTTAAATTACATTTCAGTGCAATTTAAAATGTTATTTGAAATGTACTATTTTATATTTCTAAAGGCATCATGTTAAAAACCTTTGCTTCCGTAGTTGTTTCAAGCAGAGTACTTCACAGTGTGGATGGTATTGGTAATAACACATTCAAAGGGAAAAGAAGGCATTTTGCCTAATTTAGGGACCCCAAATTAGGTCAAGGTAGTACTGAGGAAAGCAACAGGGGAAGGACTCCAGAAGCAGAACCAAATGCCTACTTTAAATCCTTAAATATGTTTTCTTTTTATTTATTTATTTGTATTTTAGGGAAGGGTCTATAGGGTGTTCAGGGTCTTACTACTAGATTCAACTTGTGATCTACCTGTTTACAGCCTCCCAAGAGCTGGGATTACAGGCACATGCCATGTTTTCTTTTTTGAAACTCTAATTCTTACAGAATATGATTATTAATTGAGGATACTATTTAAATAAAGTTTATTTTATTAAAAAAGATAAATCCCTGTGAGAATTCCAGTAAGTGTCACTTGAAGATATACAGAGTGTGCCAAAAAATATATATGCATACTTCAGGAAAAGAAAAGTAGTGTGATGCTTTGTCAACAGATGGCGTTACCCTCATATGTGGGACCCTAGAAGATGTTATGTGTCACAGAAAACTCACTACACTGCTGGCCTTTAGAGGAGAAATTGAAAATGCATGTGCAGCAATCTCAGCGACTAAGGTTACCCAAACAGCAGTTTGCTGTACTAATAAATGTCCAGAAGCTCATGGCTACTTCTCTGAGTACCACTTGTAATTGTAGAGGCCAAAGGTAACTTGTATTAATTGCATGATGTCTCCCTAAATTTAGTATTAAAATATTTACGTAAGTTTTTCTTCTCCTGAAATGTGTATATATATATTTTTTTTTGGGGGGGTGAGCTCTGTATTATCTCATCTAACCACGTGATGAACTGACATTGATTTGGTGAATATTTTATATTTCAGACCCAGATCTCAGGGGCTTTGAGGAAGTAACCTAAAAGGTTGACCTCATCAAATACAGGAAAACACCTGGTCAATTTTATTCAAAACCGATACTAATTTTAGTTGTATTTGTAGTAAAGTCAGCTTGGATAGTTTTTAGATACTTGAAATATAGTGTAGCTAAGTGAGTTTTTCAGATTGGAATCTGGTTTTTAAAAACTACTTTCTCTTTTGCAAAAGATACAGAATACACTGATTCCAACTAAATATAGTAAGTCCAATCTCTTAAAGAATGAATATAAGGCAATCAGACAGCTGTTGACTGTCAAAGGAACTGATGCTTCTAAAGTTCCAAAGTGCGTTGCTAAAATGTAAATCACTTCCTTACACATGTACAAAACTGTAGAATTTCATGGGGAAATCAATGTTTATTTTAGCTATAAAACTTGGAAGATGTTTCTAATTTGTTGCCCATCTGACCACAGAGGCACTATACAGCAGCTGGGATTACAGTTGGTTTCATGAAACAGAAACCTGATGGTGGTAGTTTAACCATTTTTTTTTTTTTTTTCTTCACATAACAGAAAGTCTAGGTCTGATGCAGTTGCTCAAAAGAAGTTGCCAGGAATCCAAACTCAATTAAATGGTTTAATCTGTTTCATGTTGCAATAACAAAATACCTGAGACTGCACACTTTATAAGGAAAAGAGGTTTATTAGGGCTCTCAGTTTTGGAAGCTGAAAAGACTAAACTTGGGTGGCCACATGTGAGGGTGTCATGCTGTATCATAACATTGAAGATGGCATCTTAAAGCGGGAAAGCAACAGGCAGCATGAGTGGAAGAACGCATGTGTGAAAGACTAAGCAGAAGTGGTAGGCCGGCCTTATCACATGCTCTTACCAAGCTAGTCCTGCAAGAGCAAGAACTCTCTTCTGTGAGAAGAGCATTGCTTATTCTTAAAGGCTCCAACACCTCTCAACACTGATACATTGGGGGATTAAACCTCAACATGGGTTTTGGTAGGGGAAACCCATATTCAATTTCATCATTATGGGATTTTAATCTCTTGTTTGCAAGGTGTTGAGGAGATGGGGGAATGGTAATTCTGCCCCACTCCCTTTATTTGTGGTACTGAGGATTGAACTCAGGGGACTCATACTGAGAGTTTTAATTTTTTTATTTTGAGACATGTTCTTCCTAAATCGCTAAGTTGTCTAGGCTGGGCTTGAATTTGTGATTCTCCTACATCAGCCTTTCCAGAGTTCTGAGATCACAGATATATGCTTCTGTGCCTGGCAATTCTCTTTTTTATTAAGATCTATTTTCATTTTATTGCCTCAAACAGGGTCTGTGTAGCTACACTTTAGCTGTACTGAAGTCTGGAAACTTTTTTTTTTTGTATTTTAGGGAAAGGTCTACGGGTGTTCAGGGTCTCACTACTAGATCAGACTCCTAGTGATCTGCCTGTTTACAGCCTCCCAAGAGCTGGGATTACAGGTAGGCATCACGATGCCCAGTCTCAATTGTCATCTCAGCATGCTGTGGGGGTCGGGCCGGCACAGCAGGCCTGGGGATCCAATTTCTGGTCCCTGCCCTGCTTGCAGGCACTTTAATCTGCTGAGCTATTTGGGTGGCCCTGGAAACCTTTCAAAATTAAGGTTATTAATAAGGTCGAAAGAGGAAAGAATGTGTCTGTTGCAAAGTTATTAACCTGGGTCCTTGAAGTCCTAGGTTTTAATTTCAGCTCTATCACATGCCGGCTGTGTGAACATGGACAAAGTACCTTTCTTCTTTGCCTACAGGCTAGTATTTGTGCAGTGATGGAGTTGGTGAAGAACTGCAGTGTACTGCAGCTGGTTTCTACCAACTCATGAGAACTGATTGAATATCTTCAATAGTATGATCAGGGACATTATGTTGCTGTCCTAAAATGGTCTTGGTGGGAATATTTATATTATGTATATTGGCAAATGCTCCAAACTAGGGCCTTTCACCTACCTTCTACCCAGGCAAGTTGTTAAACATTTTCCAGTGTCTGAGAGGCCTTCCACGTTAAACAGGCTCTGAATCTAATGTTTAAGTTCTA
Organism: Ctenomys sociabilis; assembly: GCA_004027165.1. Classification (NCBI taxonomy): domain Eukaryota; kingdom Metazoa; phylum Chordata; class Mammalia; order Rodentia; family Ctenomyidae; genus Ctenomys; species Ctenomys sociabilis. Next base: position 1,291 of record PVKA01049619.1, on the reverse strand, counting down.
TAAACAAGGGTATTGAAGATCAGTGAGATCTTATTTCTAAGCCTACTCATTTTTCTGTTTTTGTCTCTGAGTGTTTCTGGTGCCATCCATTTTCTTCATTCCTTCCATTCTGCTCTTTTACTGTCTTTTCTTTTTGTCAATTACCATGTCATAGAAATTAGAATCAATGTATTTTTTAGGACTGTATGTTAGAATTCTGTGTTTCTGGGTTGTCAAATGAGAAAATATACATTTTGTCTTAATATTTAGAAAACAAAAACAATTCCTTTCTACCATTACATCTGAAGTTGGTCTATTTATATATTTTTATTAATTTATATTTACAATACATAAGTTATATTTATTTTGATGAGTTTCTATATGTATATAACATATCTAGAGTTTTTACTTGTCAACCTCAAATCAGTTTTCTTCCTAGTGTACTTTAAAAAATCATCTAAGTACTTTTAATTTGTCATCAACATTTTGATTAAGTACCATTAAAAGACAAAATTATAGCAAATTCAGTATTGCAGATCTTAACTGGTTTTATTTGTAACTGTAGAATCAGGAAACAGTCTGGGCCAAAAATGGTTCAGAAAGCTTCACTTACCACATATTTATAGTCAGAGGAAAGGATGTGACCTATGGAAAACAGAAGTGAGTAAAGACAGCTTGATTGGTTGTAGCTGACATCTGTCTTATTTGAACATGTTTTGAATAATTGACTGAGCCTTCATTGCTTGTTATAAGAGTAGGTTGTAGTCTGTTTACCTGTCAAGTTAGGTTGTAGTTTACCATCTATGGAAGCAGCATTGGGTCAAACAATTTCAATAGTACCTTCTCAATTTTGTTGAAAGCTCAAAATTAGAAACTGAGATGCTAAAGGATGAAACATCTCATTAGAGACATAACAATTTTTATTATAGATTTTTAAGATTAAACTTTTATTTTGAGATATATAGGTTGACATTCAATTGTAACAAATAGTACACAGTCATAGAATAATATAGAAATAACTTTTTTTGTGTGGTACTGGGGAATGAACACAGGGCCTTTTGCATGACAGGCAAACACATCCTGGAGCAACATCTCCAGCCCCACAAGTCACACCTTGCCGAACTATAGTGAATATCTTAACAGAGATATGGACACTGATGTAACCTAGTGCACTCTGAATTTTCAAATAAATAATTAAAGTTCTGTGGCATGACTTTGGATATGAAGTGGACCCAACTTTTCACTGTTCAAATTAATGAAACTATTTTTAGGCCCAGGGCAGATCCTAAGGGCTCATGAAAACTTCCTGTTT
>PVKA01049618.1:0-13143 GCA_004027165.1 Ctenomys sociabilis | reverse complement strand
AAAAAAAAAAAAAAAAAAAAAAAAAAAGAGTGGTGAGGTAATGGTGCACGAGGACAGAAGAGAGATGCAAGAGACAGAGAGACTCAAGCATCTAACAAAGACCTGACTCCCCTCAGGCCCCTGCTGGGAGGGTCTGACCATTTTCCAGCCTGCTTCCTGGCCCCCAGCCTCGGATGTGCTGTCTGCTTTGTGCCCTTCCACCATGTCCCCACTCTGCATTTGTGCTTTGCACATTAGCAGCAGCTTCATATGTCACCATTTGGTGCACTAAGTACTTCCGCTCTCCTTCACTGCATCTGCATAAACATAAGAAGGGCACAGGAACAGAATTAAATTCCTAAGATATCCTTAAACCCCGGGTAGAATCAGTGCATATTTGCTATGTTAGTGTAAGAATCTTCCTTAGCCAGGCATGGTGGTACACAGCTGTCATCTCAACACTCTAAGAGGCTGAGGCAGGAAGACTGCAATTTCTAGTCCAACCAGGCCAGTTTGGTGACTTATCAAGACCTTGTCTCAAAATTAAAAATAGGAAAAATGATTGATGATATAGCTCAGTGTGACACCTTTTTGGGGTTCGATGCCCAATGACAAACTCTTTTCCTTTCCAGTTTATTGATTTAGCGTCCACTTATGCATTCCATCATCACATGGGCCTAATGGCGCTTATCCCTTAGACAAAGAATAAATTTTTTCAGTGCTCATAATGTACGAAATACTGGTCCAGCAATGAGATTAAGATTCCACCCTGTGAACATGATATTCTATGGGAAAATCACACTATAAATAGACACTTTAATTGGTAAAATGATTCCAGATAATGGCACTAAGAAAAATAAAGCAGAGAAAAGCAAAGAAGGTGGCAAGCAGATGTAGGTGAAATGGGCAATGATTTTAGAGAGAAAACAATGAAATCTTGGACAAGAAGCATGACAGAAAAGCTCTTACTGAAAGGAAATAGCAAGCTTCATATAACCCAAGAGAGAGGGTATGGAAATAGCATGTGCAAAGGTCCAGGGGTAGATGGAAACTCAGAGCCTTTTAAGAAAGGAAAGCCCATGTGTCTGGGACATGCTGAATCATGGACACACTGAAAGGAGATGGCACAGGGCCTCAGGGCTTTGCTCTAATCCTAGATTTTACACTGCCTGGGTGGGATAGGAGGCCATGAGGGAGAGCTGAATGTGCCAATGGGCAAGCTGAGCTGCATGGTTTTTTATAGTAAGAAACACTCACTCTTTCATCATGACATTGGCTTGAAATTGAAATGAGCGAAGTGGAAAATAACATAAGCCCATTTTTTGAAAACTCACTCTATTAATCAGTTTTCCTGGCACTGGGACACAGCACCTCCACACCCACAGCTTAAAGGAGGAGAGTTTATTTGGCTCATGGCCTCAGAGGACTCAGTCCATGGTCAGCTGCTCCAAGGGAGGAGCACCATGGTGGAAGGGTGTGGGGCAGCACAGCTGCTCAGTCTGTGGTGGTCAGGAAGCAAAGAAGGAGAACAGGGCCAGAGGAGAAGGGCAGGGGCCAGAACTAGACCCCAAGTGATCCTCCGTGACCACCCAGGCCCACTCAGGAGTGTGCTCTGCTAATTCCTCGGGCATTTCTTAGTCCAATCAAGTTGACACATCACAACTAATAGCTACAGTCATGTACAGGTGAACAAGACAGATTTAAAGTATGTTCTGAGCGAGAGAGAGAGAGAGAGAGAGAGAGAGAGAGAGAGAGAGAGTAAAAATTGTTCTTATCAGATTTCCTGGTTGTAGAAAAAATGGTTGAAATGTGAAAAAGAAATAAATTATATTCCTTGCCATAGTGGTGGCCAACATTGCTAGTTCTCCTGCTCTCTTCATTTCCTTTCTCCACCCTTGTTGAATTTATTTTGGAAACTCTCGTTTCTGTTGTTCTCTAAGTTGCTGTACTCCTGTAGGTGACTGGAAGCTGTCCTCCCTGGGATGAGAAGTACTGTCTGAGTGGCAGCCCTTAGCGGTTGGAAAGGACCGAATGTTCCTTCCCATCCATCATTCGTGGTTTGCTGTTGTGCACTCACAAAGCCAGGAGGTTTTAAAATAATATTGGGAAATTAAGTGGAAAAGGAAGACTGGAATTCTGAGAGAATTCCAACACACTGCTGCTTATTCCGTCTGGCATGAGCCAAGTGAGTTTTTGATTGGACAATTATCTCAATTTCATATTTACATGAGGTGGAGGCCAGAGCAGGTATTTTGGATACTAATGGCCCCCTTTCTTTATCCTCAGGGTCACTGTAAGAATTTTTTTCAGTCTGCTTTCCCCCCTGTAAAGTGTACTTTGTTTTTCACCTTTGATAAATCTATACTCTCGATGCCTTTTCCATGTGTTTTGTCCAGATTTTTCTTTAGGACACAAAGAACTGGAATGGAGCCCCTGGAGCCAGCATCCAGGGACATTCCTTAGTGTTCAGGGTGGGCACACAGTGGCTTAGCATACTTGTTGTTCTTAGCAAGAGCTTTTACATCTGCAAAGAAAATAATCTAACATATGCCTGCCTGGACATCTTGAGAATCTGGTGGCATCTCTGGTGTCCAGAGCTAGTCACACAAACTGACTCTCCTTTGCACAAGTCACTTTCAAAACAAGTAATACACACACCAAAAATATGGGTGGAGAATGACAGATTGCTATGAGCACAGGGGTGAACTGGGTGTGCAGAATGGGTTACTAAACTTAATCCTGGGACAACCACAGACATGGTGCCCAGCTGCTCTACAAGCTCCTTTCCAACATTACATCCCCCTGAGCATATGGACTTCTGCCCCCAAAACCCCAGGCTCTCCTCCCTCTGAAGCAGGAGTCAGAGGCCAGCTGATGGTGCTCTGGCTCTGGCTCTGTCTCAGAGTTCCTTGCTTTCTCTCTAATAATGACTCTAGGTTTGATTTATTTCATTTGCATCTAGTGCTCTAGATTCCAAGGGGAACTAGTCTGTTCCTAATGACAGACACAGCTGTGGATAAGCAGTACAGTTAGTGGCCTTGGACTCTGTTTCTTATACACAGAGGATAGAACAGGTGAGACCCCACAGCCAGAACAGTTACACCCAGACAGGAGCCCCCATATCTGTCTCATTCATAGCTTCTCATTCACAGCTGTTCCCCATTTCTTGACTTCACCTTGTGCCCGCTGTGGCATGCTTATCCTGTGCGCCTGCCCTGAGGACCTGATGCTCGCCACTGACTCTGCCTCCTACTTCTTTCCCCTGCAGTCACTCCTCATTCTGTGACTTATGCTCCCAGCTCAGAGGGGCTTCCTGGAGACAGAGATGCCTGTGTGTCCTGCAGAAAGAGAGACATTGCCAGGCTAGCTGGATTTGAGAAGGGATGGCTAAAGAGCTCCCAGGAATGTTACACAAAAGTTAAACTCTTAGAAATGTTGTGTGTTTGCTTTTCTGTTGGTCAGGTTGGGTTGGGTTAGGTTGCATTGAGTCAGGTTGGGTTAGATTTGGAATTGATAGTGGGGCCTGAATCCAGCCTCTTACACTGAATGATGCCCCAGTCCTTTTTTTTTTTTTTTTTTTTTCATTTTTAAAGAGAATACAAAAAGGAGAGAAAATACAAAATACTTTAATATTTTCTTTATTTCTTAAACAATCCCCCAGCATCAGCCTCCCCAAGAGCTAGGATGACCAGCATGCACCATTTTGTCCATATTTTCTCTAAATAGCCATGGCCTACCCTAGACCCTAATTCTCTGGAGATTAAGAAATAAAATCTTATTATCTGAGTCCAAGAAGCAAAACTTAAAGGATAAGGTTTGTCCCCTCTTCTAAAAAGTGGGATTTCTAGGCCAGGTGTGGTCACATACACTTGTGAACTCAACACTCAGGAGGCTGATCCAGGAGAATCGCCATGAATTCAAAGCCATCCTAGGATACATAGGGAAAGCCTGTCTCAAAAAACTAAACAGTGGGATTTCTAGTGTTTGCCTTCAGCAGGATCTGGCTCCAATTAAACAGTGAATATAAAAGTACTTTATAAACAGTCACCTATTCTATGAATCTTAGCTATAACTAATATAATGATAATATATACTAATTATTGATTATATCACTATCACGTTAATCACAGTAACTGTTACCAGGCTAGGCCTGAGAGTTTCCCCAACAACCCAGTCAGAGGGTGCTGTCTTGATTTCTTTTGTGAACTCCAGCAGGGTTTTGGTGGACCGACGTAGAGCTGACCTCCGCCTGAGGAGTGCAAGATAAAAAAACATGACCGCCACTTTCCTTGTGGCCACTGTGCTCTCTTTCACACTGTACAGTTGTATGTCTTTTCCTACTCTGAGTTAACTTACCCTTGCTCTGAAGAGCTTGTTCCTTTCCCTACCTTTAGTAAACCTCTCTCTACCTTTTGCCTAGTCTTGGCACATTCTTTATTCAGGACACAAGGAAGCTAAACCACCTCTACAAGATACTCCAGCACCCCAAAGCCCAGTAGCAGTACTGAGCCCCATATATAGGTTTTCCCTTACCCATATACACCTATGACAAACTTTAATTTGTAAAATGGGCATAGCACGAGATAAATAGCTAATAATAAGATTGAACAATTACAGCACATAATCCATTCACTATCATCACTACTCTTGGAGTTTGCAGCCACCACTTGGCAACATGAAAGAACCTGAACTCAAGACACGCATCAGCAGTGCATTAGATAACACAGTTGGCTGCTGCGAGACTAATGCTCTGGCAGCACACTCCAGCGCAGACACCCAGAGGAGGGGATGGGTGATTCAGGAGCCAGGTGGGCTGGACAGAGACTGTGTGAGATTTCATCATGCTACTCAGACCATATGCAATTGAAAATTTATGAATTGCTTATTCCTGAAATTTCCCGTGTAATATTTTCAAACCACCTAAAGCAAGACCACAGATAAGAGGGAGCTACTTATAATAGTGGTTACAAAGATTATCTAGAGTTAAGAGAGTCTGGGGTCATGGTATAATAGCCTTATGTTCATCACGTATGCAAATGACCTTGACAGCACACTGGCCTTGGAGTCAACAGTCTGTAGGGACCACTGGTCACACGGACCACCCAGGCTTTGCTTCTGTCTGCACTGACTCTGGGAGAGATGGTTCCAGGGGGCTTTAGCTGCCGCTAAGCCCAGTGCAGCGGTCCTATGTGAGCCACCATTCTGTGAACCTGGCTTTAACCTCTTGTCTGAAACAGCTGCCTGAAGATCACGGCAGGGAAGTCGCAGGAAAAAGTAAGCCTCTAGCAGGCCCTCTCTTCCATGCTGCTCAATTCAAGCTGTGTGAACTCCTAAAACGGATCAGTCCTAGTCAAAACCTGCTACAGAAACTGACATAATCTTGGGTTGCTCAGGCTGCTCCTAATCAGGATCCTGGAAGATAAGATGGTCGCACACTTTGAGCCCCCAACCTCCACTTCTCTGCAGGAATCCACAGTACACATTTCCAAAGGCAACACGAGGAAGTGATGGCTGCCTTCTTGAGTTGCTGGAGAGGCAGGAGAGGAGGGCCAGGGACTGAGAGCTGCAAGCTGACCAGGGAAGAGAGCAGCAGCAGCTTCCTGCAGAAGAGAAAAAGAGAAAGCGCAGCGCAGCACCGCAGAGCAGCAGCCAGTCCTGCACTGCGGGGCACTCACCTCCAACCAGAAAGCGGAAGGGAGCAAACCACGTGTTCTGAGGTAAGAGAGAAGAAACAGAGTTAGGTAGAGCAGAGACAAGGACAGCTGCAAGGTTTTTAAAGTATACTTTGAAAGGGGCCGGGCAACTAGCTCAGCAGATTAAAGCTCATGCACGCAGGCGCAGGAAGGGGACCTTGATCCCCAGGTCTGCCACAAAGGCCCCACCCGCAGGGCACCGCTGAGACTGGATGTGGTGGCGTGCACCTGTAATCCCAGCTCTTGGAAGGCTGGAAACAGGGGGGTCACTATGAGTCTGATCTAGTAGTGAGACTCTCTAGATTCTGTAGACCCTTCCCTAAAAAATACAAAATTAAAATAAATAAATAAAAATGAGGGCCGGCGGTATAGCTCAGCGGACTAAGCGCTTGCTTAGGTAAGCGTAGGAACCAGTGTTCGATCCTTGGTTCCCCTAGCCGCGCCGGCCCCGCCTTCGGGTGCGCTGAGCCGGCGATGCAATCCGGGCGCGGTGGCGCGCGTCTGTAATCCCAGCCCATGGGAGGCAAAAAAAAGCAGGAAGATCACTATGAATGTGGGTTGCATGCATAGTGAGACCCTGCACCAAAAAAAAAAATAAAATTAAAAAATAAATAAATAAATAAAATAAAATAAAAATGAAATATACTTTGAAGAAGACTGCAACCTCCTAAACATAAAGTTACCCAAACCAGCCCATGTCCTCATTTCCTACACTAATTATCCTTCTTTCCTTCCAAAACCATCATACCCAAAAGTCCTTCAAAGAATGTTTAGATTGTCCATCTTTAAAAAAAAAAAAAAAAAAAAAAAAAGGAGGGGGGTGACCAGGGAGATGGCTCAGTGGAATAAGCGCTTCCCTCGCAAGGGCAAGGGCCTGAGTTCAACCCCCAGTTCTGAAAAAAAAAAAAAAAATCAGAGTGTGTTGTTTCTGGGAATGGCCACCTGTCATGGTTTGGGGTTTTTTTCAAGGCAAGCGATATAGTAGAAGACACATTTTATATTATGTTATAATGAATCACCCAAGAATTATATACAAGAATTGCAGGAAATCTATCTACTCACTAACCACTAAAGAATCCAGCTGAGCGCCTGGATCCTAATGTCCTGCATGAGTCCAGATAGACAACTAGAGCTCATAACAATCCTCCCACAAGTCCAACAGGAGGCCTAGAGCGCAGAGCAGGGTCTCATGTAGGCCCGCTTCATGCATCTGTGCCGGAAAGGCCCAAAGGTCTATGCTGTGGGATGAAGGATATGTGTCAGGAGGCTGAGGGGTCTGAGCTGGAGCTAGGAAGGTAAGCCCCAGAGCTCAAGGTAAGCACCAGAGCTCCACCAAAAGTACCACAGCCATCCTCAGCAACAGTGAGGTCCTGAGCTCCTCCAAGGATGAAGAAAGCTGAGTGCCCCTCAGGAAAGCTAACGTGACAAGCTTCTCCATGAGGCTGAGCAGTGCACCATCTTCCCCTCCAGAGCCAGGAAGCGATGCTTCAGATGAGGACCCAAGCTCCTCCAGAGCTCACTAGGAAAGCCAGCAGGACAAGGTCCTCCAGCAGAAGAGCCCAAGAGAATGAGCAGTTCCAGCAGCTCCGACAGCTTTGCTGAACAGCATCCCTAACAGCTTTCTGACAGATTTGCCTTTTTTGCTGCTGAAAACCCTCAGGTGGGCCTGCCATGCCCAACACCATGCTAGTTTAGTTTAGCCGGGTGTAAGAAGTTGACCATTGGTTAGCTGTCCACCACACCACCGTTTTTTGTCCCATAAACTAAGACCAAGATATAAAATCCAATAAACTCACAAATTCCCCAGGCTTTTACCCCCTAAAGCTAATCAAATGTTCCTAGATGCAAGAACAGTCTACCCCATTCTCTGATCACCCACACTTTATTCTTTAGGGTTCACTTTCTTCCTAAATAAATCTTCTCCAAACCCCTTTCTAACTAGTCCTGAAAATTATGAGAGTCAGTGAACTTACTCCAAGGGTCGGGTGAGATTAAGCTGCCTAATCCACTTTGAGAACTTCCTGGATCCCTGTCCAGTGACAGTGGAAGATGGAAAGAGTTTTACAACCTTAGTTCCATGAAAACAAACAATAGCAAACAGTTAAACTGAGAAAAAGAATCTGTACAATGAAAAAAGACTGAAAAGTGAAACTCTAAAACTTGCTACTGAGGACTGGCCTCTCCCCAAGCCAGTGACGAGTGACCCAGGAAGGCCACATGTCCCTTTGTCCTAGTCTCTGGATGTCCCATTCCCAGGTCCTCTCAGATACTTGTCAAAACCTGACATCCAGCAAGCTCCCTAACATGATGCATTGGTGTATGGGTGACAGCCCAATGTTTAATGTACTTTCTCAGGGCTGGATTGCGATGGAGTTAAAACTAAGCTCACAATTATAACTGAAAATATGGATTTGGGCTTCAACGGCCAGGTTTTTTTTTTTATTCCCCAAAATGTCTGGAACAGTTCACCTGCAAGGTCACCCACTCATGCAAGCCCCCCCACTACCCAGCATCCATGTACACATGAAGCTTTGTGATTCAGCTTCCATCCCTGTGTGCGTCATACATTTAGTAAAAGGTACAACACTCCTCAAAGAAAAGCAGTTCCCACATGAAAAAAATTACATTAATAGATGTTTAAAGATTCTTGATATAAAGGTAAAGGCAGAAAACACATACCTATCCAAAGACAGATATGACTAAGCCCTGCGTCCTGTGGAGGAGTTCTGATACATGCTGACATACAGCTCAGTTCTACTAAAGATAGCATAGGTACCACGCAAAGTTAACTAAGCTACTCCAGGGTTGTGATAACTCTTGGTATTTGAAGAGCAGATTAAAACTGGCCTATCCTCCCATCCTGTGACCTAGGAAATCCAGAGAACTTCCGACCATTCCTGTACAACCCAAGAGCATCAGCTTTCCCAGAACTCCTTGGTGATTTTTTGTTGCTTTTCTTTGTTTTTGTTTTGTTGTTGTTGTTGTTGTTGTTGTTGTTGTTGTTGTTTTTCTGGCACAGTCTGCGTTAGCTTAGCAGCTCGTAAATCAAGGTGACAAATGCTTCCTTTTCCAAGATTCATGCAATGTACTGGTGACGAGAGCAGAATTCGGAGGAGATTCTTTAGTTGAAGGCACAAGAGGAAAAAAAAATCAGGGTTTCCTTAGCAGAACTGCATGGATCACTAGCACAAAGCTAAATTAACAAATGGCCCTCCAACCTTCGTGGCTTTCAAGAATGAAGTTCAACTGCTATTCGCCCTACAGTACTGTCAGCTCTGGCTTTGGTCCCGTTTTCCTCTCAGTGGATGGAGACTGTCAGCGAGCTCACTGTCTGGAACAAGGCCAGTCATCCTGGAAAAAGGATCACTCACAGCCTCCCCCGGCTCATGCTTGGAAAATGACACACTTCAGTTTCACTGGTGACTTATTAACTGAAGCAAGTCACAAGGCCAAGGCTGAGTTCTTAGCGTGTGGGGATGCCCCCTCACCAGAAGAGCAGCACCCAGCACAGAGGGTGGTAATGCCACCTGCCACCCTACAGAGCCGCGGGGTGCCATTACCTTAATGAACACCCTGGGCTCAGCAGCACTCTGCTCTTCGAGCAACCCTCTTACCTCCACCCTGGAACTATACAGTTCCTCCCTTGTCCCATGCAAATCTCCTCAACTTGAGTTATTGCCAGCACACAAATCCAATTTACAAACTGCTCATTGATGTATTTCTTCCAAAAGAAGAACATTGGTGCAAATTAGTGAAATAATACTTTCTCCGCCTGATTATATAATGAATCCTTATAAATGAAAATCAAGAAAAGCCAAATCTGCACGGTGAAAATAGCTAATTTACATCATAATTTTCAAAAATTCTGAAAAGCAATGTTCATTAAAGGAAGTCACCATCTTGGAAAGGAAGTGCCAGGTGAGAGCTTTCTAGAAGCTGGAGTTGTATTCAGACCTCCTTGCTCCTGTCTCCTCTTCAGAGGTAGATCCAGCTCAGAAAGCATTCCAGCCACAATACTAATGAACAGAGGAGGAAACCAAGGATAATTATTTCACAAAGCCTTGTTCCAAACGTGTCTCACCTCTATCATGCTTGGGAGGTAAGGGAAGAAGAGTGTCCGTCTTCATGGGCTCATTGGCCTTTTGCATAACTTATTTATGAAGTGTTTCTTCAAGTGAGTTGCCCAAAAATGGGAAGGCCACGGGATCCAGTGCAAAGCACAGAGGGAAAGTCAGGTGGTTAACATCTTCCCAGACGTGCTTTGGCGTTTCCAGGAAGTGAGAATCATTAACAGAATGGGAAATTGTCTCACAGACCTAGTGCTATGACTCATTAACGTAAATTAATATTTTACTCTGAAAAACAAACAAAGACACTGGCGCTCTATTCTTCCTGAAGATGAGTTCCAGAAGTTTCCAAAGGAAGCCGGAGACACCAGGCTTGGATTTGAGCATCTGTGTCTTCATACCAGATGCGAGGGCAGACGCATAAACATGTCCAGCTAGCTGTTTTCTTTGGAATCAAAAGTAGCTTCACTTTGTAAGAATGAAACACTGGGCTTCCTTCTCACCGTTCTCCTCAGGGACACGGACTCCTGAGTTAAAATGCCTTGCTCAGCTAGATGGGGATGCACACCTGCAGCCCCAGCACTCTGGGAAGCTGAGGCAGGAGGATCACCAGTTTGAGCCCAACCAACCTTGGCAACTTAAAGACTTACCAAAGACCTCATCTCAAGATATAATTAAAAAGAAATGCTCTACATTGCTGGCCACTAGGAAATGCAAATTGAAACAACGTTGAGATTCCATCTCACCCCAGGAAGAAAGCCACGATCAGCGTATCAACCAACAACAAATGCTGGAGGGGGTGCCAGGAAAAAGCACCCTGCTGTATCATAGGTCGGAGTACGGGCTGGTGCGACCACTGTGGAAATTGATGTGGGAATTCCTCAGAACACTGAAACTAGCAATTCCATTCCGTGGTGCTGTTCTCCTCTACATATCTACCTGGGAGAGCTAAAGATATATTTCAGCGATTCATCACACCCGTGTCTACAGCAGCACAGCCAGAAGCAGCCTGTATGTCCATCAGCAGATGAGTGAGTACAGAAAGTGTGGTGTTCATGCACCACGGAGTACTGCCCTGCCACAGAGAAGGGTGAACCTGGGTCACATGCCATAAAATAGATACACCTGGAGACCATGGATTTAAGTGAAATAAATCAGGCACGTGAGCTTAAATAGCACGTGGCTTCTTTTGTGAGGAATACAGTATATAAATAAACAGTAAAAGAAAAGATAGATTACAGGAAATAAGGAGGTAGGACTTCTTCAAATGGGAAAGAAACCAAGAAATGGCACTGGGCAGGGGACAAGCCAAAAAAGTGTTCAGATGCACCACGTGCAGGTACCAATGTCTGTGGAGAACGATAGTAACGTGCTGCCAACATGGGCTAATAAAAAAGTTCAATGCACATTAATTTCAAAAGAAGAAGGAAAATGTGACCTGTGCACCGCGTGGGACATGACCTGGAGCATGGCTCTGCTGTGAGCAAAGATGACTTGTGTTGGACACATGCACCGGATCCCCCCAAGGGATCCAAATGCTATGTGACATGAGTGGCCATGGGAAAGAGACACGCAGCTCAGCATGAATGTCCTCGGCTCACTGTCCCGCACCACACACACACATACACACACACAGACACACACATCTTCATCACCAATAAGGTCAACTTTCCCCCAGACCAAGAAAGAATGAGGGCACACTCACGGGCCAGGCAGAGCACAGGTCCTTGGTTCCAACAGTGCTGTCCTGGTGGAGTGGCCCCCTGCATAGTCCTGGACATAATATCATAGTCACATCCCTGCTCTCTGGCCCTGCTTTCTTCTCTTGGTGGCCAGAGAACCTGGTGGGGTGGAGGTGCTGGGTGAGCCCCAGGGGCAGAACTGGGCGAGGGTCCCGAGAAGTCCTCTGGCAGAATCTGTCCCCTCTGGCCTGATGCTCTCCACTGGTGCGAGGGCCTCCTTGCCATTTGTGCTACGTTGGGAACGTGCGGATCTGCAGCTTCTGGCTCAATTTGAAGACCTCTGGGGGCTTCATCCCGCACTGCAAAGGCCTGATGTGTGACTGCCTGTAGGGGCTGTGAGTTCATCCAATGCAGGAAGGGAGAGAAGCAAGGGGCAAACAGACAGCTGCTGATCCTCACTCCTGGGCATGTCTCTTTGTTCTGCTATGCCTCTGGTCTCCCACGGAAGGAGAAAGCCTTCACGGTCTCTCTTGAGCCTGGATGTGGGGCTTCACGTGAGTCTCTTGCTGAACACCTGTGGATCTGGGATAGTCCGTCAGGGTGCTAAGGTCCTAAACAAGAGGCCCTGCGGTCCTGCCCAGCTCTGGCGTAGCACCATGCTGTGGCCATCATTGGCCTCACTAAGCCCGTTGTTGCTTTGTTTGCCTGCTTTTGCACTTCTGGAGATTGAACCCAGGGCCTTTACATTCAGCAAGAGTCAAGCCCTTTTTTGATTGCTTTTTTTCTTTTGAGACAGGGTCTCACTGTGTAGTGCAACCTGGCCTTGAGCTCAGGGCAGTCCTGCTCCCTCAGCCTCCCAGACAGCTGGAGTTACAGCCATGCACCGTCATGCCCAGTTCTTTTCTTATTGTCAGTTTAAAACACTCTGGGATCTAAGGCTGTGCCATGGCTCAGAGAAGCAGCTTCAGCACAGCGGTCTCCAGTAGCCTCCTCCAGGCAGCAGGTCACAGCCCCTGTGGCGTCAGACCCCAGGTTCCCCCTTAAAAGTCTGCGCCCTACTTCCCTATCTGGAAGGCAGGATCATAACCCCTGGCTCTTAAGAGCTAGATAAGTGCCTAACTTAGAATAGTAGCCATAATAGTAGCATGATGCCAACGCTGAGGTGCAGAGCCAGATTTCTTATGTTCAGATTTTAGCTTTGCCAATATTTATGCGTGTAACTCTTGGCAAGTTATTTGCCCTCTGCCTCAGTTTCCTCATCGGGAAATGGGGATGATGGCATCATCGACTTCATTGGGTGAAAAGGACTGAATGCCCCCCTCAGCGATAGCAAGTATCAGGCAGGCTCATGATGGGGATGGTGACCACACAGACAGCATTTTTACTTTATGTGTTTGTTCTAGGTCCACAGATGAAGCAGTGGCTATGAGGGGCATGCAGGATTGGCAGTCTTGATGGAGAAATTGGAGTAAGTTGGAGAAAAGGCCACAAGGTCCATTCTGCAGAGTTGTTCCCCAGGTGTGTTTGTGCTTGGTGACAGAGGAAAGGGAGAAGCAGGGCCCCTTGGGAACTTTAGACTTCCCTGTTGACACCATAGGTGTTGGTGGTCTCATCTGAACAGAAACTAAGGAAGGGATAGGTCTTAGATGAAATTTTAAAAGTTCATGTGTAGATATGTTGAGTTGTAGGTGCTTACAAGACAGTCAGAGAGGAAGGGAGGGA
>PVKA01049617.1:0-13142 GCA_004027165.1 Ctenomys sociabilis | reverse complement strand
TACAGAATAATGTACAGGACTACAAGATAAACCCTGAGAAGACTTCAATGACCACATAGGAAATATAAAGTTCATGTGTTGGTATATAAGTTTTGATCTACCTAGGTCTTAACCATCTAGCAGAAAAGTATAAAAGTATAAAAATGAAGTATACATCGTGAGCCCATAATATTAAGCTGAGCTGTAAATGGATATGGTCGACAACTTCTTTGAATAACTCCCTATGGTTGCAGAATGCTGGACTGTGTTGGATTGTGGTGTCGAGTTCAAGCACCTAAGGTAGTTGAATATCAATGGAGTGCCCACTTTTGACAGGTGTAGACAAAGGAAGGGTTGTAGAAAGAAAAATCATGACGTGTGTGTATAGACAGTACAGTTGGGATAGATAACGCTGTGCTTCTACATAATTCTATGAGAGGCAAGATCTGCACTAATGGTGGTTGGACAGGATATTATGTCGGCTTTTAGTGCTATGGTCATCCACTAGGTAAATAATTATTGAATCTTTGATATAATTCAGCTGTAAGAAAAACTGTAAATATAATATCATGTATGCACCTTGTACAATACCAAAACGTTATGAAAACAGTTTGCAATGTATTAATTCATCGAATCTGTATGGTTAAGGTGTTTTGAAACTGTCTGATTGACATTTGTATTTCAATAAAAGAAAAATAAATGGAAAAAAAAAAAAAGAAAATTGAATGAAGGGCCCGCCAAATAGCTCAGGGGGTTAAAGCACCTGTTTAGGTAGACGCAAGGGGCCGGAGTTCTACCCCAGGACCTGCCTTGCTGGCCCTGACCCCAGGGCTCTCTGAGCCAGTGATTAGGGGAACTGAAAACAGGAGGATCACTGCGAGTCCAAGCTGTATAGTGAGACCCTGTACCAAATACATTAAAAAAAATTCAGAGAAAACAAAGAGGGAATTCTTTCAAAAATATTTTACACATTTGTAAGATGTTACTCAGTGCTTGATAAATTTTTTTTCTTTAACAGATCATGTTACATTTTTCAACCTTTTCTTCCTAGGTTTTATTTCCCACTTTGCTCCCACTTTTCTTAATCTTTCTGTTCTTAATATTCTTTGATTTGAATAATAAAAATATAACCAAACATTTTGATTTTTTTTGACTTAGCCATTCAGTAAATATATTTTGATCTTGATCATGTGAATCTAATGGGCTTTAAACTGATATAAATACTATTTTTGTATGCTATACTCACAGTTTTGTTGTCTCCTATATACAACATAGATTTTGCTTTTGCTTTAAGTACAGCATAATTTTTCTATTTTTATTTAATTTTACAGTTCCCCAAGGCTTTCTTAATTGTGTTTTCCTTGGGTAGGAAATATCTTGCCTCTGAATATTTAAACCCTGACTAAAATATACTCCCATAGCATGGGTGTTAAATTTATTTTTAAAAATGGAATATCTGATTAAGAGAAAACAAAAATGATTTATAGTACATTGCTTCCCAGACCAGTATCTAGAATTTTCCCAGTGAAATATGATTCCAGAACTGTTCTCTTCCAGAAGTGTTCTCTTTTTTGCTGTGTAGTTTAACACATGGGGGGGGGGTGGTGCTGCTCAGGGAGTAGTCTTCACAGCTAATGAAATGCACCGACGGGTGCACAAAGATTTGTTAGTTTTGTACTTTACATAAAATCTTTTATTCTATTCCCTCAGCTGTCATAGCAATTTTGATTTCAATTTAGAAAGTTCAGCTTCTGATTTAGAAATGAGAAGCTCACAATTCACAGATATTAAAAAGCTTGGTCAAATTCACATTCATACTATTTTTCCTTTCATCTAGTACTCAAGTTGATATTGGCTTTGGCAGAGCTCATGAATTCAGAGGCTATAATTTATTGGTAACTATACAAAGTAGGGCTACATATTATGTGTGCCATGTATTCTTACAGGGAGATTTCTTATGAAATCTCTACGAAAACATTTCTCTGTGAGGGTCTTTGTAGTTGTGATGACTATATACGTCTATGTGTCTATCTACCTGCCTATCATCTATCTATCTACCTGTCTCCCGCTCTTTTTGCAACTTCAATACTGCTTCCATCAAGGAGTGGGAACTAGGTGTTCTCTACTTAAATACAATTTCCAGTGGTGGTGATACTTTGTGACATCCAAAGCTGAATCATAAAAGGTGATTTTTAATCTTGTCTTCTTGGGACTCTCTCTCAAGGCAATCACTATGCTACCTCCCTGACCAAGGTACCAGCTGATATTTATGGAGCAGCCACGACCATTGCTCAGGGATCCCCACTCAGACTGGGGATCCAAGCTCCGTGCAACACTGGTGATGCTTCAGGAATACTCAGCCCAAGCAAGTATCACATGTTTTTTTGGATTCATGGAAAACTTATTCTTGAAAATCATTTTTATTGTGCTATATTTCTAGAAGCTTCCTTTTCATTACATGAAAACTTAGATGTAAGTTGATAAAAAGGACCCAAGAAAAGCTGACAGGCTCCTGGAAGCCCTGCAAAAGTGTGAGGCAATTTTTGTTTTGTAGTTTTATGCTTAGGCTGTTCTGTTGCAAAACTCTGTCTGTTTTGACCAGGGAAAAAGGAAATTATGTTTACTCATTCTGTATTTGCTGCAGTAGTATGAATACAGGAAGTGACCTTTGTGCTGCTTAATGTTTGCCAAGGAATCTACTTGAGCAACAGATTATCACATTGTTACAAATCAACTAACTCTTAATCCTATGATGGTATTAATATTGAATAAATTTGTGAGCTTTTTTCTTCTGAGAAACTGCCTTCCTTTACTCAAAGTATATCTCCTTTGGTATTTTCATTCATATTCTCATAATTATTATTTTGTTTTTGCAGCACCAGGGATTGAACTCAGGACCTTGAGCTTGCCAGGCAAGCCCTTCTTCCACTGAGCTATCTCTCCAGTCCCTTATTCTCACAATTTTTAACAGTTTTTTTTTTTTTTAAATGAAGTTTCCCTCTTTTTTCCCTTGGTATTGGTCATAGGAATCAAGGTGATGTTTTCAGGCTTAGATATCCATTTTTACAAAGTCATCAGTTCTTTATATTATTGTATCAGTGTTTATAAGGTGATAGATTTAATACGGGACACAAAATTTAACACAAAGTCAAATGCAGAGGAGTGTGAGAGAGAGGTCTTTCCAAAACATAGAGATCTGGGGGCCTGTATCCCACGGGGTCTAGCTGGAGACCTAGAGCCCACAACAATGTCTCATTCAAGTCTGTATGAAGAATCTCCACTACGAAGGACCAAAGGACAGTAGTAGAAGCTAGAAAGCCTGTGCCCATGGGGTTAAAGATCTGTGCCAACAGACTGAGCAATCTGCACTGGAGCTAGGGAGCAACACTCGGAGTAAGGATCAGAACTTGCCTGAAGCGAACCAAAGCCATGTCAGTGACAGCAAAGACACAGCTCCTTGAAAGATAACAGCCAAGTTCATTTCAGGAAAACCAGTGTGACAAGCTTCTCCAGGAGCACCAACAGCACATCGTCTTTCCCTCTAGTTTTTATCTTATGCTGTTGGCAACAATCCTCATGTGGGCCTTCCTCACCTAGAACCACACTGATTCAGTTCATCTGGGTGTCACGAGTTGATGATTAGTTAATTCAGCCCAATTATCCATCTTCATAGTTTGTCATGGCCTCAACAGACCATATTATGCAATGGTGTTGAATAATAAATACAATATTCACACTATTTATCTGGAAGGAGTAGACAGGAATTTGGAGAGTTTGCAGGTGGTCTCCCTCAATATTAATTTCTGAGAGTCTGTGTCTAGGGACACTCAACCCTAGTATTTAGAGTCATGTCTGATTTAGTTTTCCTTTTCTCTATGAGGGTCTGTGTATAGTTAATTTACTTAGGAAATAACAGAAATGGGGTGGTAAGAGTGGGTACCATGGAAAGGGAAAACCTATGGCAAAAGTTATTCTCAACAGATTGCTGTTGGAGCTCTTATTCCTCTGAAAGCTTCTAATGAACTGTGAAAAGGGCTATGGCAAAGAGCATGCCGAGTAGAATCTGGCTGCAGGGTGCCTTTTGAATATGATCTGGACAATGCCCCAAGACACACCATGTACTTCAAGCCCAAGGAATGGCCAAAGAGGTAGCACTCGAGGCTGGATGAAGATGAATCACAGGCTCCCCATGGCCCCATGGTCATGAGAGGTTTTACTTCTCAGAAACCTAGCCAGAGAGGTTTTACTTCAATGTGAAGTCCTGTGGCTCTCTGCTCCCTGAAACCACTGTCTTTTCAGTCCTCTCTGGATTGAAAAAGAAGATGAGTGATTTACAAACTCCGTTCAGCCATGAGATCCAAAGTACAGTAATAGCCATAAACTAACTGCAGCTCTTCTTCTCAACACAGTGGCGATCTGAGGAAGCAGCTGCATGTTCTCAAGACCTTCCAGTTTCCAGGCTCTGGGCTGCTGCTGCTCAAGCTTCATAACAGGGAGCCATGACCAGCTACCCTAGAGTTGCAGGTAGATTTTCCGGGATACATCTGAGGTTTAGGCACAGCTGATTTTTACGAGGCATTTTTGGTCCTGCCAAGGTAGAGGTGCAGGAAGTCGAAGGCACCCCTTCCATCCTGTTTCCCAGCACACCAGTAGGGGGCTGTCCTGATCCCCTGCTGGGAACCATTGCACGTTTCTCCTTCTTGTCCCAGATCTGTAAAGCCTATCTGTCCCAAAGGAAGTTTCGCAGCTGTATGTATCTAAAGTTTCTGGTATCAGGACTGGGCACTAGAATGCTTACCAAGGCTATTAGTAAGAATGCTGGTCCTTCTCCCAGGGACCACCTACTGGTTACTTTTCACTAATTTGAAAAGTAACTCTGGGAATAGAAAGGCCCTGTCTGTCTCCTGCTCCCATAAATAAACTTGCTCTTATTTCCTACCCACCAGTTAAGAAGCAACTCCTTCCCTGCCAGCAGTCTGATCATTTAGTTTGGCTCTGGGGGATGGGCAGAAGCAAAGGCCCCTCCTGAACATTCTTTGCCTGGTGAGAACCTAGTCCTGGCTCCTTAGCGAGGTCTTCAGGTGGGGGCAGACTCACAGCAACTTGTCAGGCAGCCTGAGGAAAGCAGAGGTTGGTACAGAGAGGAAGGGATATTTATTGATTAATGGAAGTTGTCTTTTTAAATGCTTTTGTTCTGAGCAATAAAGAGGTCAATATAATCTCAAGAAGAAAAGAAAAATATATACGAAAAAGAAGGGTGCTTAAGATATTTTCTAGTAATTGGAACATAAAAAAGAACCACACACACATGCTTACTTTAGTGGTAGAAGGAGCTAGGGTCTGAGATTTTAAAATGTTATCACACATGTTACATATATGCATATGTATTTGTGTGTGCGTGCATGTGTGTGTGTGTGTGTGTGTGTGTGTGTAAGAGAGTGAGAGGGTGTTTTAACAGTTGAATGAAAAAGGTGAGAAAACTGAACATGAGTCGTTAGATATGGGAGAAGATCCAGTGTTTAGCAGAAATTCATCAAAATTCTACAAGAATTAAAGAAAAGGACTGAAAGTGTTCCTTATACTAATGCAGGTTAGATTAGCATGAAATGAAAGCAGAGAACCATTTATCAAAAAGTTGAAAGCATTGTGGTTAGAGGACATAAAAAATTTGCCCCATAGTCTCAGTCTGAAATTATTTCAATGCTCCTTGTTTGCTTTAATGATATTCTAAGTAAGAAAAAATTAAAATGTTCCTGTAGTACTTTAACTTTTACCTTTCATCTTTGTATTTGGAAATACCAGTTTTAATGCAAACACCATGTTTAATAATGTGTGATCAGCCTCACTGAAATTGGTCCTTTCTCTTTCTTTCTTTCTTTTTTTCTTTCTTTCTTTCTTTCTTTCTTTCTTTCTTTCTTTCTTTCTTTCTTTCTTTCTTTCTTTCTTTCTTTCTTTCTTTCTCTTTCTTTCTTTCTCTCTCTCTCTCTTTCATTTTATTGAAGTACAAATATCAATGAGACAGTTTTTAAGACACTGATGGATGCTTGCAAGAAGAGGAGCCTCCTCGGAAGGAGGCCCATGAAATGTGGAGGCGTGTCTGGACAAACGCAGATCCCCACGGGCCCTTGGAGCCTTGCCTCTCTGCCTGGCAGATGGGGATGTGCGTACATTTCTGTTTGTAAGAGTTGCTTTGCTGTCTCCCTGAGCCCAGCTGGCGGATGATTCTGGGTGAAGCATGTCAGGCGCTTGGCACCTCCCATTGTCCACGGTGCCAAGTGTGATAGGCAGGTGGTCTCCAAGGGTCTTTTTTTTTTTTTAAGTATATTTGGTACAGGTTCTCACTACGCAGCTCAGACTCATAGTGAACCTCCTGTTTTCATTCTCCCCAGTGCTGGGATTACAGGTATGGCCACCACACTCTGTCTCTGTGGCTGGCTCAGCTCACCTGGGGTTGGGGGGGGTTGGAAACCAGCACGGCATGTGGTGCTGAGGCTGGAACCCAGTCCTGCCTTTGCCTATGCAGGAGCTCAATCCACTGAGCTCTTTCCCCTTCTCCAAGGGTCTTTAGAACTCAACACCGAGATACACTTAGCAGTGCAGTAGGTGGGTTAAATATCCTGTGCTAGTTCTAAGGGATGAGTTTCTTATCAGCATTCGGTTTGCTACTCAATTAGCTCAACTTTCTAACATCTTATAAAACTTGGGGCTTTTGCTCTACAAAGTATTGTAGATACTCAGTAGCTTTCTCACTCAATTTTTCTATGCTCTTGGTGTTTGTCTTCCTGCTGCACTTAAAAAAAAGGAAACACCCAATGAACCCTAAAATTTGCCATTTTAAATCTGTAAAGATACCAATCAGAATGAATGGTTCTCCTAGTCAAGGTTTTCTGTCAATGAAATACAGTGGAGACTATAAGAACTGTATTTTTCTGTTTCAAGAGTTGTCCACAAGAACAATAGAGCTGGGAAAGCTCTCATTTGCCACAACGTGTTGAGCCACAAACTTGGCATTTAACTCTGGATGCTGTGCTCCAAGGGACTCTGAGTCACTGACATCTGTCCACCAGTGCTAGCAAGTGGTTTTGGAAACGTGATCAATGAGCCATGATCTTAGATGAAAAGAGAACATGAGGATGCGTGATTTGATTTTGGCTGTTGAAGCTTGTCATATGGAAGGGGAATTACCCTGATCCTGAGTGCTCGGAAACAACAGAGCTACTACAGTGTTACTGGGTGGAAATAAGAGGAAGGCAAATTAACTGAAAAGGAGGAGTTTCCAAAGAGCTAGAGATATGTAAGATATGAGAGCTCTCTCTTTTTTAAAGGCAGTTTTTATTTTAATTAGTACATATTTTCAGCACATAATGATTACATTCATTGTGAGGAGTTGTAATATGTACAGATCATATCTTATTTCTGTTTGTGTCCCTTTCTCTCCTCTCCTTCTCCTCTCTCTCCATCTCTTAGTTCCCTTCCCATTTACAAAAGATTGGTCTTGTTTCCTATTATCTGTCTTTTATTTTGGTCTTGCATCCCATAGGAAGTTTTCCCTCTCTGGTTGTCAAGAACAGGAAGAATACCCTGTTCTAAGACCACTGTCTAAGAATGAACCTGTTCTGCTTAGTGGAACTGAGCATGAATAGTAGAGAATTGCTCCTAGACTGGGAAGCTGCTCTGAGAAAACTTATTTTCTGCCATAAATATTGTGTTAAGGAGTTCATCAGAGTTCATACAATTTTTTTTTTTTTGTAACAGGAGATTGAGCTCAGGCCCTTGTGCTTACCAGGGAAGCACTTATTCCACGGAGCCATCTCCCTGGCCCCTGGAGTTCATAAAATTTTTTAGAGTTGTGACAAAGCCATGACTACATAGCTTTCAACCACAAAAATGTATTATCTCATTAGAGAATGGACGTCCAAATGTATGTTGTTGGCAGGACAAGGCTCCTTGTGAAGTCTGTGGAGCAAGCAGCCTCTCTTCCCTCTTCTATCAGTCTTCACATTCCACATCATAATCTGTTGCTTCTGCTGTCATAATGATACTCTTCATCATAAAGATGCTAGCCTTCAGGGTTCCACCTTAAATTGTTGATATCTACAAAGACCTTATTTCCAAATAAAGTCTCATTCACAAGCATCAAGGGTTAAGACTTCCATGTTTCTTTTAGAAGAACTCAACTGATTCAGCCCAGGGCCTTGTCTCCAGGAGCCTAATCTTGTCCCTGGAATGCTTGACTATCCAAGCAATTCAGTTTTTCTCTTTTGGAATATCAGTGTTTGTTTCTATAGGTAAGATCAACACTTTCTCTAGTTTTTTGATGGAAGCTCATGAGAACACTGAGGGAGTTGGCAAATGACACATGCTCTAAAAAAATCCTTTTTTCATATTTTTTTTTGTATTTTAGGGTAGGGTATACAGGGTGTTCAGGGTCTCACTACTAGATCAGACTCATAGTGATCCATCTGTTTACAGCCTCTCAAGAGCTGGGATTACATGCATATGCCACCACTCTCAGTCTCAATTGTGGTGTCAGTGTGCCCTGGGGATGGGGCCAGCTTGGCAAGACCAGGGATGGAACCTCTGAACCCTGCACCTGCCTGCGGGCACTTTAATCCTCTAAGCTATTTGGCTGGCCCTAAAAAACAAATCCTCTTGATGGGTATCTTTTTGCAGTTCTTTCAATAAAATTACATTTTCAAAGTAAAGCTGTTTTCCATTCAGCATAATTAAAGTTTGACTTGCTTACTCTCTAACTGGTATGAGTCTCAGGAACACCAGCTACAAAAGACCAAAATGTAGGATTCAAATAAGAACATGAGATAAAACATAGATTTAGTTCATTTTGGAAGAGTTTGAGAAAATAAGCTAAATTTAGTCAACACAAATTTCTCAGTGCACATGAAGAGAAGAAGGGAGGGGTTTGAAAAATTCATTCATGATTTATGATCTCATTTTTAACTGAACAGTCACTGTGCTCCCACAACATCCTACTCAAATGCTTTTGTGTGACCCAAATGTGTCATGCTCTCACAGCACCTGCGTTCCGTCCTGTCCTTGATTTTCCCCAGATCTTTGGGCCCACTGGGATTTCCATCCATGATTAGCTGGGTGAGATGCAACATGTTTCCAAACAAAGTAGATGAATGGGCTGACATTTAGAAAAGAGTAGAAGACATTTCATTCAGGAGTCATGCAAACTAGTCACACATGTTCTCAAAGACTTCAAGTAGCAAATATGGACCAAAAGTGGCAAGCACAGTCATTAAAGAAAAAGGCTCAGGATTCCCAACTTTGAAGTGTGGTATAAAGCTTCGGGAATGAGACTGCATGGTACCAACATAAGAACAAACATGGAGCATTGCAACAGAATTGAGAGCTCAGAAGTGAACTCTGATATTACAAGCCAATCAATTTTTAATAGGGATGTTTGTCTAATTTAAGAGAAGAAAAGAATTTCAGTAAATGGTGCTGGGGTAATAGAATATCTACAGAGAAGGGAGTAAAAAATTGTACATCTAGTTTAAATGGTGCATAAAAATTAAGATGGGTTGTATATCAAAATGTGCCAGTTGTGAGGGTTTTGGTGCTGTGACGAGATACTGATAGAGGTAAAAAGAAAAAAAAAAAAAAAACAAAAAAAAACCACACTTCTATTGTCAGTGAGGAAGACTGCCGGAGACGGATCTAAGTTTTCACAGAACAGTCTCTGTGTTCCCAGTGACTCCTCCTCCCACAGGAGGAAGCTGGGAATGGTGGGGTGCTGGGTGGGGAAAGTTGGGGGGATAGGGGCACTGTTGTTCAGAGTGGGGTGGATGTTATATGGGTGGGGCAAAGCATCCTGTAGGGGGAGGACTGCAGGATTGTTGATGGGCACTTGAAAAGGAAGCAGGAAGATTATTTTGGGAGTAGAAGGACAACGGGGGCAGAAACCTAGTTAGCTGTAAAATATTTCCTAGAAGAAAATGTGGGAATAAAACTGTGTAAACTTGAGAATTGTTTCTTTTGATTTTTTTTAATTTAAAGAAGTTGTTTGCGGAGCATGGTGGTGCAAGCCTAAAATACCAGCACTTGTGAAACTGAGGCAGGCTGATCACCATGAGTTTGAGGCTAGCTTGGTTATGTAGTGAATTCAAGGCCACACCGACCTACAGAGCTAGACTCTGTCTTAAGGGAAAAAGAAAGAAGTTATCAGGCTTATTACTACTAACAAATTGTAACTATCCATCTGCAACGTATAATTTTGTGTTAGTTACTTTTCTCTCATTGCTGAGACAAAATATTCAACACCCACAAGTTAAGGAAGGAAAGGTTTATTTAACTAATATCTGGCAGAGATTTCAAACCATAATTATGGCAGGAGACAGCAAAAACAACAATGTGAAGATCTGTAACTTGTTTTTAGACCATCAGATACAGCATAGGAAAGGCAGAGGTCTCAAATGAGTTAGTCTTACTCTGTAAGGAGATCATAGGAGGGACTTAGTCAAAGGTCACAGCTAAGCACAAACCCACAGAAGGATGGTGTGGGAAACACTACTTTGAATCGATTCCTGAGTGATAAACAGTACAGACATAGCAATAAAGTGAGAAACACAGCTGCAGAACGATCTCCCAAAAGGGCTTGGTACGAATCTACACTCTCACATGAGTTACTGAATTGGGCTTTGAGAAGACATGCTACTTGAAGAAGATATAAGAATAATAAAGACACTTTTATTTTTTGTTTCACAAAGCTATTGGAAAAGTGGAACAGGATCATTTGCATAAACTTCAAAGCACAAAACTTAAAAACATTTAAAAAGGTGACTTTCAATGGAATGAAACCTATAGAAATTAATGTTTCAACAGGGTACTGACAAATTATAGGTAACAATGTCTCAAAAACACTTTTTTGATTTATATATTATATTAGAAATAAGCAGACATAAAATAATGGTAGAATTATGAATAAAAGGTAACTTAGCAATAAGTGGAGACCAGGTGTGGTGGCGAATGCTTATAATCCCAGCCCTGGGGAGGCTGGAAACAGGAGGACTGCTATGAGTCTGAGCTGCTCACTGAGACCCTGTACGAAATACATAAAGCTATAAATGGAAAACTTTTGCCTTTCAATTAATATTTCCTCAGATCTTCAAATAAGAAATTTTCATTTGAATAGAAACTAAACATAATGTCTTTACTGGACATGGCAACACGCACCTCTAATCCAAGCACTCAAAAGGCTAAGCCAGGAGGATCACTGAGTTCAATACCAGCCTGGGCTACACAGTAAGTTCAAAGCCAGTTTGAATTACATAATGAAAATCTGTCTCAAAACACAGACACACATACAACACACACACACAGAAGATAGCTAAGATAATAGTATTACTAATTTCTATTCTTTTATTGAAATGAACAGTTAATGCTTAATTTTTTATTTGACCAATTTTTCACGTTTATATCTGGTAATCTGAATAGCTACTTTGAAGATAAAATGTTACGCAATATAGCAACCATTGTTGATTTCCTATAATCTTTTTTTGAAATTCTGTGTAGTCTTTAATTTATTTTTTTGTACCGGGGACCTTTTGTTTGCCAGGCAGGTGATTATGCTTCTGAGCTATCACCTTGGCTTATTACTTTCATATTTTTATTCTCTTTAAAATAAAAAACTCATAATGTCATTAAAGAAACCAATGAAAACATGTTTACTATTTTTAAGAACATGGGAAACAAGCTAAGAAGAGGGAAATAAATCAATGGTATTGATTTTATTCAGTCAGGTTAAGGCATTTTGGAGTACATCTCCAAGAAAATTGGCCAATGATGTTATTGTTTTAGAATTTCTTAGTCATTGCAAATTGAAATCCTGTTTAATGATGATGGTGATAAATATACTTAGCATTTTAAGTCCACTTGGTTATAATTTATCATAACAGCAAATATTCCTTATTTTGAATATTGTAATATATAAATCTATAATTTCATGCAGAAATATCTAAAAGATAAACACGATAACTCAGAACTATGAAAGTTTTCAACATCTAGAAATTTACTTTAATATTTTTATGTTTTATAGATATTTTAAATGTTGAGATCACTTTTGAATATAAAGCTGTATTTCTTCTCTTCCATAAACTAAGTGACATTTTGTTTTGATTTTGGACAATGGCACCTCAGAAATATGAAGGAATTGCATATGGTCTATTAATTTAAGGTTATACACTAACTCACAAAATTCTTCCTTTCTTCTCTTCCTCCTCCTCCTCTTCTCCTCCCTTCCTTCTTTCTTTCTTTTTTGGTACTAGGGATTGAACTCAGGACCTTGCACTAGCCAGGCAAATGCTTATTCTACTGAGTTATCTCCCTGGTCCTCCTTTTTTTAAGCCACATTAAAAGCTCCATCCTCAGTGATTTTTGGAGACAGCATCTTGCAAATCATTAAGTGGGCCTGGCTGGGCTCACTCTTTTGTTTGTCCTCCTGGGTGTGTCTCCCCAGAGCACTATGAGGCTCAGTGTGCAGTTCCATGTCCAGCTTTGTGTTGTAGCCATTTTAATCTCAGCATCATTTCTGAAAGTTTGTGATGTAAGTATTGTGTTCATTTTATATTACGTAAGACAGTGGGCAGAGAGAAGCTACGAAAAAGTGTATCAGGCAAGCCTCATGCAAATTTCTGATGAAATCATGTGAATGGTAGCAAGAAGCTTCAAGTTCTAACTCCAGCTTGACTTATTCCATGTGTGTGGCATTGCAAATCATTCATCTTCATGTAATCCTATAATTCATCAGAGTTAAGTAATGATATCTACCCACTTATGTAGATTACAGTCTTTGGGGTGGGGACATTTTCAAAAATTTTTCTTCAGCATCTTTTATAACTGGCTATGGGTAGTGACTTGAAGATTATTGATTGTTTAGTACATCACTAAAACAAACAGGCATTAAGTGTGAATTACTAAAACCTGTAAGTATTGAATAATTATACCATGATACTATCACAAAAGTTATATATTCAACACATCCCCTTCAAAGCCTCATGTGGTCATGGGGGCAGTCTTTATTGGAGGTAGTTTAATCTAGAGTTTGTGACTGATGCTAAGGGAAAGGCTGTGACTCAGCCGGGGTGACTTCTGGACCACTGCACAGACTGGATTGGCACCATTCTTATCCCAGCATAAGA
>PVKA01049616.1:0-13142 GCA_004027165.1 Ctenomys sociabilis | reverse complement strand
TTGCCCCCCAATTTAAAAAAAAAAAAGTTAAGCCTCCCCCCCACCAAAAAAAAAAGCATAGCCAGGTACAGTGATACAAACCTGTAATTCCAGCACTTGAGAGCCTGAAGAAAGAGGATTTCCATAAGTGTGAGGCCAGCCTGGGCTACACAGTGAGTTCAGTGTCAGCCTGAACTATGTAAGAGAGATGCAGTCTCAAAATAAAACAAACACAGGGGAGGCGGGGGAAAACAAAAACACAAAATAAGAGACATTAAATAGATATCACACTATTAAGTGTTGACATTAAGTATACATTAATTACAATGAAAGAGTTATTTTTTTGATATGTCAAAAGGAAAAAGCACCACTTTTATCAGATGCCCCTAAACTAGTGGGAAAGAAGAGAGAACAAGCTCTCAGGGATGAGGCTAGACAAGGGGCATGGCCATAGGTGACAGGCACTGGAATTAGGTCATTGCCATAGGCAAGGGAGAGCCACTGAGGATTTCTTGGCAAAGTAATGACCTGGTGAACTTAGGAGGAAAATAACAGTCTTGGCCTGGGATTGTAGCTCAGTTTGAGAATGTTTGTCCTCTATGTGCAAGGCCCAAGATTTGATCTCTACACTAAAAAAGAAAAGAAAAAAAAAGATTTTGAGTTGTATAGATAATACATGAGATGGGGGAAAGAATGATACTGGGTAGACCCATAAGGGTTCTGCTGTGATAGATCAGATTGGACGATGGCAGCCTGGGCTTGCTTGGCAATTGGTAGACAGGTAAACAGATGCAGGAACTGGAACTAGCTGGAAGAAAATGCAGAACTTGGGCGCTGATTAAATGTGAGGGACGAAGGCATGGACTGCATTTCTGGACTGAGCAACTGGTTGGCATTTACAGACAGGGACCCTAGAGGGGATGCAGCTCTCTTGGGACGGGGTTGTTGATGCCTTACTCACTGTGCACATTTTGAACTTAGGATGTCTGTAAGGGCTGAGTGGACAGGGGGTGCTCAGAGTCTGCACTGATACATCACTGGTGATCTTTGGCTCAGAGGTGGTATTTGCCACCTCAAG
Organism: Ctenomys sociabilis; assembly: GCA_004027165.1. NCBI lineage: Eukaryota > Metazoa > Chordata > Mammalia > Rodentia > Ctenomyidae > Ctenomys > Ctenomys sociabilis. The sequence continues at coordinate 12,085 of PVKA01049616.1, read as the reverse complement.
AGTGGACAAGTCTGTGAAGAAAGAGGCAGTGGATGGTAGCTGATACCAGAGGCTGGTGAACAGTGAGGAGCCAGGGAAGGAGAAGGAAGCCAGGAACGTAGTAGGGTCATGGGAGCCAGAGGGAGTGGGCAGCTATACTAAGTGTTGCTGAAAGAAGATGACAAAGGCCAGAACTGTGTGTTCCAGGTCTAGGAACATCTGTCACAGAAGGGAAGATGTTTTTCAGAAAATATATTTAAAAAATTTTAAGGGTCAGCCAGATAGTTCAGCAGACTAAAGTGCCTGCTTAGGCAGGTGCAGGGACTGGGGTGTGATCCCTGGTGTGCTGTGCCAGCCCCGCCCCTGGGGAGTGCTGAGTGGGATACCAATACAGTGTGTGGTGGTGAGCCCCTGTAATCCCAGCGCTTGGGAGGCTGAAAACAGGAGCATCACTACGAATCCCATCTGTGTAGTGAGACCCTGTAGACCCTGTACTAAATACATTAAAAAAATTTGTGTAATATCAGGAATTGAATGCAGGTCTTTGTACTATACTATGCTATCAACACTGGAGCTGTATCCCCAACTCTTTTTTTTTTTTTTCTCTTCATTTTGAGACCTGATCTTTTTAAATTGCTGAGGCTGGCAGCAAACTTGTGATCCTCCTGCTTCTGCATCCTGAGTGATGGGTCTGTGCCCAGACAGCGGTCCACGGGGTCATCATGGCAGAGAGTCAGCATGATACAGGGATCCCAGGATCGATGACACTAAACTGATTAATGTTTTCTCCTCCCCACCTTTTGTTTTTGGAGCCCCAAACCTTCTCCAATCAGCACCTGTGACAATGCCATGCCAAGTGTACAAACTTCATCCCCATTCAGCCTGATAAATTCTTTACTGTCTTGCCTTCTCCCCAAGGGTCCCTGCTTCTCTTGGGCAGCTGAGCAGTTAAAGGATTTATTTTTGTTTTATGTATTACAGAGTCTACAGGATCTCACTATGTAGATTGGATTCATGGTGATTCTTCTGTTTTCAGCTTCGCAAGTACTGGGATTACAGGCGCATCACCTTTCTCACACTTCTCTTTCGCAAATACGAAATGCTGACCCTTCAAAACTGGCTGTCATTTTATGAAAAGAATTACGTATTTGGCTGGGGTTCTGATATGGGCCACCATGCTCAGCTGGAACACAGATTCTTGGGTTGGTACAACTGAATCTGCTATAAGCTTCTCTTCTGCAGGTCGAGATGCATCCAGAGCATTTGTGACTGGAGACTACTCTGAAGCAGGCCTGGTAGACGATATCTCTGATTTGTCCTACTCCGAGATGCTGACCCTTCAAAACTGGCTGTCATTTTATGAAAAGAATTACATATTTGTTGGTAGGTATCTTACAGGTTATTTTCATAGCCTTTACTTGGTTGTTTGGCACCTTTTTTTTCCCCCAGGGACCAGGATTGTTTAAGCATTTCCCTCAAGGTTAAAATTTAAAAAATAGGGCCAGGACCTGCTTGCCTGTTATGTGTGAGTCCCTGGTTTTGATCCCTAGGACCACAAACACTACCCACCCTCCCCGTCCCCTGCCAAAAAAAAAAAAAAAAAAAACAGGCTGAAAATTAGCCATGGAATTTTCACATTAAATTCTGTTAGTGAGCCCCAGAAGTAAATGGAGTGGGTGCCTGTTCCCTCACTTTCAATTTTGGGTGAGGACTGTCAGGCCCTTTCCTTGGTTTCACTTGCCTAAAACCAGAAGTGGTCTTACCAGCCCTGAGTAGCAAGCCCCAGGAGTGCAGCTGCCTTATGTCAGTGTGTCAGTGTGTTTGAGGCATTTGGCTTCAGAATATAGCCACGAAGGTTTGAAGTCTAAGTTGATGTGTAGTTTTAATAATTCCCTTTTTAAAATTTTTCATTTATTTACATTTTATAAATATAATTTTTTTGTTTATTTTGGATCAGGGTCTTGGTATATAATTCAGATTGGCCTTAAACTTACTGTGTAGCCTAGGCTGGCCTTTAATTTGCATCAATTTTTCTGCCTCATCCTTCCAAATATAGGAATCACATGTGTGCCACTATGCCCAGCCCAATATATATATATATATATATATTTTTTTTTTTTTTTTTTTGTCTTTTTGAGACAGGGTCTCACTATGCAGTTCAGTCTGGCCTTAAGCTCACTTTGTAGCTCAGGCTGGTCTCGAACTCACAATAATCCTCCTGCCTCAGCCTCCCGAGTGCTGGGATTACAGGCATGCGCCACCATGCCCGGCTCCAATATATTTTTTTAAGACAGGATCTTGTTATATATTCCAGGCTGCCCTTAAACTCACTATTGTAGTCCAAGCCAGTCTGGAACTCATGGCTATCCTCCTGCCTTGGCTTTCAGAGTGCTCTAATTACAGGTGTGCACCGCTACATTGAGCTCACTTATTCTTTCTTTCTCTCTTTCTTCCTTCCTTTACTTATTTTGGTTTTTGGAGACAGAGTCTCACTATGTAGTTCAGACTGGGCTCGAACATGGAAATCCTCCTGCGTCAGCCTCCCAAGTGGTGGGATTATGAGCATACGCTTCCACACCCAGCTTTTTTCCCTTGCTTCTGATGCCTTTGATCATCTATTTCTTTTTCTTTCTTTTATCTTTTTCTTTTTTTGGTGGAACCGGGGATTGATTGAACTCAGGCCCTTGTACTTGCCAGGGGAGTGCTTATTCTACTGAGCCATCTCCCTGGCCCTGATCATGTTTCTGTCACTAATGTTTAGGGCCAGGGAGATGGCTCAGTGGAATAAGCGCTTCCCTGTCACTAATGTTTGGGCTACCTTTTCTGAGACCAGTAGCATTTTTACTAATTACTCTGTTCCATCTACATCTGATTGGCCAAGGCTTTTTTTCATGACATCTAAAGCTTGTGTCTTTCCATTTTCAGTCCCCACCTCATCATCATTGGCCTGCTGCTTCCTAACCTGCTCACACACTTCTTTATTTGCCCCCTCACTTTTTTTGTGGCCAACTCAGCCAACCCTAAGGGTAGAGCTGGCGCAGCATGTGGTACTGGGGATCAAGCTATGGTCCCTGCACTCTTGCCTAATCAGGTGCTTTAGACCGCCTTTGTTCTGTTACATGTTGTTCCTGAGACCACAGTCACATCTGCTGTAAAGGAGCTGACCTCTGACCAGCTGACCATCTGTACTTTAGAAGGCCTGGTTCTTCTTTTTCCCATGAGGTTGCCAAATATCAGTTAAAACATTGCTGGGTTAGTAAAGAAAGCACAACATGAAACAATGAGAATGAACCAGAAGATTCTAATCCAAAGACTTTGTGCTGAGATTTGGGAGGCTAACTAGGCGTGCTCTAATGTGATAAGACAAGTGAACTAGTCATGTTGGAGCAATGTATAGGGTGTGTGCGGAGGAGGCAATTGGTTGGAAATGGCTGAGAAGGATTATAGTTAAATTCAGGATATATTTCAATGTCTGCATTGAGTAAATCATAGTTCTGGGCCTGATGGGGGTTTTGAATGAGTACAGTACAGTTCCTGCCCACTCTGTAGGATGAGGACCAGGTGAGGTCTTTTCTGATCACCAGAAACCCTTTAGACATAGCAGGGAATGAAGGTATATTATTAAGACACAGACTGAATTGAAGGTAGTAGGGAAGTCATGGTGGCAGCCATGGTGGGCCTCGAGGGGAATTGAGGTGACTCTTGTGCTCTGGATACAGAACTGGCTTAAGAGATACAACCTGTAGTCACTGTTCTCATGATGCAGCCCTTCTCCCCAACTCTCCCCTGTTCTGCCCCTTTGTAACTGAAAGTTCTGTGCCAGCCAACTTAGCAAATGGCTTTATTTATTCATCTAACAAGTGAGCAAATGCTCTATAGGTGTCCTGAGTGCTGGGTCTCCTTGGTGGGGAGAGTCATGAATAAGCAAGCAGAGCAAACAACTCCAGATAGGGCTCCAAATCAGTCTGCAGTGACTTGGGGAGAGAATTCCAAGCTGAGGGAGAGGTGATACCTGAAGTGCAACATGGTCAGGGATGGAGAAAAGCTGTGTGCTAGAGCAGTGTAAATGGGAGAGGAAGTAGCTTAGGAAGGCGCAAACAGAAGTCAGGTGGTACATTGGGGCACCATGGCTCATGCCTGTAACCCAGCGGAGGCAGGAGAACGCTGAAGCTGGACGATGGCAAGTTTGAAGCCAGCCTGAGCAACTTTTTTTTGAGACATTGTCTCAAAAAGGGTTAGAGATATTAACTTAGTGCTGGAGTACTTGTCTAACACTTCATTCAGTGCTCAGTACCACAAATTAATCATTATAAGTCTCAGAGGCTCAGATAAAAAGTTTATATTCTGTTATAAAAAAAAAAAAAAAAGTTGGGCCTCATGGTATGTCCTTATAATCCCAGCAGTCTTTTTGTTTTTTTTAGAACCTGGGATTGAACTCAGGCCCTTGCGCTTGCCAGGGAAGTGCTTATTCCACTGAGCCATTTCTCCAGCCCCAATTCTAGCAGTCTTGAATGAGGCAAGAGGAACCCTGAGAATTCGAAGCCATCCTGGCTACATAATGAGTTCAAGGCCTGCCTGGACTACATAGCAAATCTCTGTCTCAGCTCCCCCCACTCCCAAGAAGCTATTAGAGGGTTTTGATCATGCATAGAAATGGCATATATCTCATGCTTTAAAAGAGCACCCAGGCATGGGGAATGTGGCTCAGTGGTAGAGCTCTTGCTTTGCATGCACAAGGCCTTTGGTTCAATCTCCAGCAACACCCAAAAAAACAAAAAAAGAAAGAAAGAAAATGAAAAAGAGCACCCAGCTGCTTTGTGGAGAGAGAACAATAGGAAGAGCTAATATGAAACAGACTAGTTGTCATGTCCTGGCTTGGATTAGGATGATAACAGTAGGAGTGGAAAAGAGTAGATAAAATTGAGATATACTTTAGAGCTAGGATTGACAAGGTTTTCTAATGGGTGGGCATGAATCAAAGAATGTGTATATTTAAATTTGAAATAGGAGTAAGAGATCCAGGGCTCACCCAGATAACAGGACAGAAGTAACAAACAGACTTGGAAAAATCAGGGAAGGGGCTTAAGAACGTACTAATTCATGGGCTTGCTGAATATATGTAGCACTGGAATCCCAGTCAGTTCTTGGCAATTGTTGAGGTTGAACCCACATGGCCGGGGGCAGGTGTACACATTACCTCCTATCTTAGCTTCATTTCTCATTGCTGAGACAAAGTACTTGATACCCAAAGTTAAAGGGGAAAAGGATTATTTGGCTCTAGAGTTTGAGAGATTTCAGTCCATATCAGCTGGCTCCCAAGCTTGGTGGGGTGACACACAGGTATTTTGGTGCCTTTTATCTTATTCAATTATGTAGGGCAGGCAGCACTCACACCTGTCCTCCTAGTGTCCTTGAGCCTAGCACTGCACCAAGAATCAATCCCAGAGTTACACACTCTAGATCCAGCCAACTGTGAAAAAACCCCACCGATGACTGCTTGAGGCTTTGGGGGACATCTAGACACAAGCCCTAATACCTCCTACTTGATCCAGCCTCCCAGAAGGCTATTAAGGGTTGGCTCTTGTTTTCAGTTTATGGTCAGCGGACTCCAAGGCACAAAGGTCTGGTGGAAGGGGCTGGCAGAGGAAGGCTGCTCACATGACAGTGGTTAGAAATCAGAGAGGGAGGGAGGAGCTGGAGAGGGAGACATGCATGTACCTTCCAGGTTGCCCAGTGCCCTGCCACTTCCACCCAGGTTCCACCGCACAGCACCTCCAGTGAACTCACCGTGATTCACCGGGGAGCACGGTCCCTGTGAACCGCCCCCACGGCTGTGACTCTGAGCACGTGCAATTTGAGAAGATCCTAGCTCCAAACCATCACAGAGCCAGACCATCCACTTCCTAGAGCTCCCCAATTAGTCTCCCAGTTTCTAACCTACAAATATAGGAACAATTATTTCTCTCTCGTAGGTTTGCTATGAGAAATAAAAATGTTGGTCAAGTCCTAGCATAGTGCCCAATATTGAATAAGTGCTCAAAAAGTGACTTATTTACACTTATTTAAGGTAAAACAAGGGCTGGCGAGATGGCTCAGTGGAATAAGTGCCTCCCCAGCAAGCTGTGACAAGAGCCTGAGTTCAATCCCCAGTTCCGCCAAAAAAAACACAAAAAAACAACATTCTAGACTTAAGGTAAAACAGTTTGATACTGGGAAGAAATGGGCCACACAAAAATATGAACAATAAGCCCTTTGTTCATTATCCATTCAGGTGTGTCCAAGCACTTCAGAGCACTCAATAATAAAGTGAATTACACAGGGCTCTTCCCTCAGGGAACCAATGAGGAGAGGTAAGGAAGATCTGGTAATTTCTTCCTGAAAGGCTCTGGCTACCATGGCTAGCATGAGGATGCTTTTATCTGGAGTCATGTAAGATGAGAGGCCGGGATAGGGGACACCAAAGTTTCCCTGGGACTGGCATGCAGCTCAGTGTCTGAGTGCTTCACTTGCATGTGCAAGGTCCTATGTTCCATCAGCAGCTTCATACACCTGAAAATATCCTACAAGTTTTTAGTAAGTGAGCAGCACAGAGCAGGCTGTCGGGGGAGCCTCACAGTCCAGACCTGTGAGAATTTGAGCCCAACTCCAACTCCTTCGGAGATCAGTGTCTTCATACCTCACTCCCACCGTTACTCTGACTTTGGCTTCCTATCCTCACAGGAAGGGTGATAGGAAGATTCTATGGAGAGGATGGGTTGCCCACCCCAGAGCTGACCCGAGTAGAAGCCATGATGGCCAGAGGCTTAGAGGCTAATAAACAGGCCCAGCAAGAGAAGCAGAAGTTCCCACCTTGCAATGCTGAGTGGAGTGCTGCCAAGGGCAGCCGGCTCTGGTGTTCCCAGAAGAGGTAAGCAGGCTCCCCTTCTGCTCTCTTCCTCCTGTCTCCCAAATTGAAACTCCTAGGCTGCTAGCTTTCTCCATTATTCAGGGAATTTATGAATCATTAACTCAGAGGAAGTTTTTCAAAATACCTATGGCCTATGATAGTGTCTCTCATCTTTGGCTGTGTGTTAGATCTGGGGAATTTAAAAAGTACTGATAGTGTCACTTCTCTCCAGACAATGAAATGAAAACACTAGGGTTGAAACTTTTCTTGAGACCTGCACATGTGCACTCCCTACCCCATCTACCCTGCTGAAGGAAGAATCCTGGTCTGAGAAGGAAAGCACAAGTATGATTTCCTGCTTGCTTCAGCCTGTTGAGCCATCCATGGCCCAGGTTCCCTGTCTCTGTCCCATATATCTCCCTGCCTGCAGTGGAGAGGGCTGGGGAGGAGGCCTACAGGTGGAGTTACAAGAGCACTGTACGTTATGGCATTCTGGGGCTCAAGGGAAAAGCCTGGAATAAGAAAGTGAGGTAAACTAGAGTAGGAATGATGCTACAGGGATTATTTCAATTGGTTTTGGAAGCTGAAGAAACATTTCTTTCTTTTTTTTTTTTCTTTGTTTTTTGGCAGAACTAGGGATTGAACTCAGGCCCTTGCACTTGCCAGGCAAGCATTTATTCTACTGAGCCATCTCCCCAGCCCCTAAGAAGCATTTCTTTTCCTGCTCTAATTTTCAGAACAGCCTGACTTAAAACTTCAACTAGAGTCTCAAATCTCCTTTAGCTGTTTTTTTTAAGAGAAAAAAAAAAACAAAATTTTATGACAAAATAATAGTAGGGTAACAATGGTTAATATATTGCTTATTGTTTTCTTTAAATTAGTTACTCAGAGGATATGATATTGGCATTTAATTGTCCAAACAATATTAGCACCAAGTTTTCTTTTCAGTGAACTAAGAAAAAGTAGTAGGATAACTGTCTTAACTATTTTTTATCATTTTTTTCTTTTTTCTTTCCCCTTTTCTCCATTCCCCCACCCACTTCTCTTTTCTTTTGAAATTTCTTCCCATTTTGCAGTATCTGTTGTACATTTCATATCCTGTTTACTCTTTCAGCTTCTCATATTAGGCAGACAGTAGGATGTTTATACATGAGTACCTTGTTTATTTCAATTATGAGTATGGTCTCAAGTCATGTTCATTTATTATGAGTGTCTCCATCTCCTTTATGGATGAGTAGTTCTTCATTGTGTAAAAAGACAACATCTTTTTTATTAGTTCCTCAATAGATGGGTATTTGGGTTGTTTCCAAGATTTAGCTATTACAGATTGTGCTGCTGTGAACATGGTGCATGTATATTGCCGTGATGTGATGTTTTCATTCTTCTGGGAAGATCTGCAGTATCTTTAATGGGACCTCTAGCCCTACTTTTTGGGGAATCTTCACACTGACTTCCATAGTGACTACACCAGTCTACACACCCACCAACAATGGAGAAGAGTTCCTTTTTCCCTACATCCTCTTTAACATTTATGATTGCCAATTTTATGATAATAGGTATTCTATCTAGGGTGAGATGGAATCTCAATGTTTTAATTTGTGTCTCTAAAATAACAAGTGATAAATTAAATATTTTAATATATATTGATTTGCCATTTGTATTTCTTCATCTGAGATGGGTATATTCAAAAAATGCCCATTTTTTTTGATTGAGTCTTTAAATTTGGGAGGTCTGAGTTTTTTTTTACATTCTCAATAGTCATTCTTTGAGGAACAGCTGAAGAACACTTTTTCCCACATCATGGGCTGTCTCCTTACTCTCTTGCTGGGTGTGGTGGCATGCGCCTGTAGTCCCAGGTACTTGGGAGCCTGAGGTGGGAGGATCGCTTGAGTCCAGGAGTTCTTGGCTGCAGTGCGCTATGCCGATCAGGTGTCTGCACTAAGTTCGGCATCAACATGGTGACCTCCTTACTCTCTTGATTGTTTCCCTTGCTATACAAAAGCTTTTTTTTTTTTTTTTTTGGCAAAACTGGGGATTGAACTCAGGCCCTTGGACTTGCCAGAAAAGTGCTTATTCCACTGAGCCATCTCCCTGGCCAAAAGCTTTTTAATTAGATGAGATCCCAGTTGCTGATTTTACATTGATAATTCCTATGTGATAGGGTTTTATTCATAGTCTTTGTCTACACCATCTTCAGGAGTTTTACTTATTCTATATTCCAGCAGATTTAATGTTTTGTTTTAATAATAGATATTTAATCCATTTCACATTTAGTTTACTGCATGGTGAACCATATGGGTTCAATCTTAATCTTTAGCCTGTGCAGAGTCACTTTTTCCTCCACCATTTATTTATTTATTTATTTATTTATTTATTTTGTGGAACCAGGATTGAACTCAGACCTTTGCACTTGCCCAGGAAGCACTTATTCCACTGAGCCATCTCCCCGCCCCCTCCTGCACCATTTATTAAAGAGGCTGTCTTTCTTCCAGTGAATGTATTTGGTACCTTTGTCAATAAGATGGCTGAGTATGTCTGGAGTTGTTTCTGCATCTTCTAATCTGTTCCATTGATCTTTGGGCCTGGCTTATTTGTTTATTTATTTTTTGCTAGTATCATGCTGTTTTTTTAATTTTTTATTTATTTATTTTTATCATGCTGTTTTTATCACTATAACTTTATAATATAGTTTCAAGTCAGGGGTTGTGATGCCATCTTTCTTGTCTTTGTTGCCCAGAATTGTCTTTACTATTCCAGGTCTCTTCTGTTTCCAAATAAATTATAGCACTGTTTTCTCTCATTAGAATTTTGATTGGAATTGCATTAAATGCCAGTTTTGGAAGTATGGCTATTTTCACTATATTGGTTCTTCCTAACCAAGATACCCCTTCCTAGCAAGGGGTATTTTTCCATTTTCTGGTATATTTTTCAATCTCCTTTTGTAAAGTACTGTAGTTTTCAATATAGAGGCCTTTTACATTAAACAGATTTGTAAGTATTTCATTTTTTGGATGCTATTGTAAAAGGTGTTGTTTCCCTCATTTTTCTGTCAGTGAGTTTGTTATTTATGCACATGAAGGCTATTGATTTTTGAGTGTTGACTTTGTATCCAACTACACAACTTAATTTATTAAATCTAGCAGTATTTTAATGGAGTTTTTGGGATCTTCTATAGAGGATCATGCCATCTGGAAATAATGATACTTTAACTTCTTTCTTTCTTCCCTATAATTATTTTTATTTTTTTCTCTTGTCTAATTGCTTATTTGGTGATTCATATATATGTGAGAATCTGTTTATTTCTTCTGCATTTTCCATCTGATTAGAATATAAGTTTTCAAAATAGGTATAGATGATCTTTTAGATTTCTGCAGGGTCTTTTGTGATTTCACCCTTTTCATTCCTAATTGTGTAGATTTGAGCCTTTCTTTTTTTTGATAAATTTGGCTAAGTTTCTAGCTAAAGTTTCTAGACTCTGTTGAATAAGAGTGGAGACCATGGACATCTTTATCTTGTTCCTGATTTTAGAGAGAAAGCTTTCAGTTTTTGTCCATTTAGTATGATGTTGGCTTTTGGTTTGTCACAGATGGGTTTTATCAGATTGGGATAAAGACCATCTGTTCCAATTTTCTGTAGGGGTTTTTATTATGAATGGGTGCTGGACTTTGTCAAAGGCTTTTTCTCTATCTATTGAGGTAATCATATGATTTTTGTCCTTGGCTCTATTAATATGCTTGATTTACATATGATGAGCCATCCCTGCATCCCTGGAGTGAATCTCACTTGGTCATGCTGTATAATCTTGATGATTTGCTGTGTTCTATTTGCCAGTATGTTACTGAGGATTTTTCTATGTTCCTTAGGGAGGAACTGTAATTCCTTGGACTGTAATTCTTATTCTTTGTTGGGGCCTTCTCTGGTTTTGGTATCAAGGTAATAATGCTTGCTTCCAACAATGAAATTGGGAGTATTGCTTCCCTTTCAATTTCATTAAAGATTTTGAGAAATAGTGGTGTTAGGTCTTCTCTAAATTTATTGTGGAATTTGGCAGTAAATCTATTGGGGACTGGGCTTTTCTTTATTGGTAGGGCTTTTTTTGTTGTTTTTTTTTTTTGGCAGAACCAGGGATTGAACTCAGGCTCTTGTGCTTGCCAGGCAAGCCCTCGTTCTACTGAGCCATCTCCCCAGCCCTTTTTTTAAAAATTACATCTTCAACTTCATTGATTGAGATTGGTTTATTTAGGATTTTTAATTAAAAATATTCTATTTATTTATTTGGTATTTATTTAGTGCAGGGCCTTGCTCTGCAGCTCAGACTTGCAGTGGCTCAGCCTCCCCAGGGCTGGCATGATAGGTGCACACCACCATACTCCATCTCAGTGCTATTCGCTTGGTGGGGGTCCAGTACCCATGTGGTACTAGGGATCAAACTTGGGTCCTTATGCTTGCCTGGCAGGCACTTAAACCACAGAGCTATCTCCCTGGCCTGGAGTTTTACATCTTCTTGATTCACCTTTGGTAATTCATGTATATGTGGTAATCTGTTTATTTCTTCTGCATTTTTCATCTGATTAGAATACAAATTCTCAAAGTAGGTATAGATGATCTTTTAGATTTCTGCAGGGTCTTTTGTGATTTTAACTCTTTTCATTCCTAATTGTGTAGATTTGAGTCTTTTTTTTTTGTTAAGTTTGGCTAAGGGTTTGTCAATTTCATTTAGTCTTTCAAAGAAAAACCTCTTCAATTCATTGGTTCTTTTATTTTTATGTATTTATTTATTTATTTTTTTGGTGGAACCAGGGATTGAACTCAGGCCTTTGTGTTTACCAGGGAAGCACTTATTCCACTGAGCCATCTCATCGGCCCCCAATTTATTTATTTTTTTGGTGGAACTGGGGATTGAACTCAGGCCCTTGCGCTTGAACTCAGGCCCTTGCCCTTGCCAGGCAAGTGCTTATTCTTTTTTTTTTTTTTAATTTATTTTTTATTTTATTGAAGTACAAATATCAATCAGACAGTTACAAGACACCTTAACAAGACAGATTCGATAAATTAATACATTGCAAACTGTTTTCATAATGTTTTGGTATCGTACAAGGTGCATACATGATATTATATTTACAGATATTATTTTAGCAGATGTCTCTTATCAGTAAATTAAGAGTGTAGCTGCTTACTTATTTTTTATACATGAATTATATCAAAAATTCAATAATTATT
>PVKA01049615.1:0-13139 GCA_004027165.1 Ctenomys sociabilis | reverse complement strand
GGAAAATTAAAAAAAAAAAAACAAACCAAAATTAAAAAAAAAAAAAAGAAAATGGTTGGGGATGTAGCTTAGTGGCAGAGCACTCCTGGGTTCAATCTGCAGTATTAAAAAAAGGTTTTAGAAATTACAAACACAAAACAAAAACTCTTTAATCACAACTGTGATAACTGCTATAAAGGAAACACTAAGGGAGAAAAACAGTGATCTAACCTACTATGAGGGAGCAGAGTTCTTCAAAGTTTTGCTTGAGGAAGCGACATGTGAGCTAAGTCCAGAGCAAAGGGTGGAAGCTGGGAAAAAAGCCTCACAGATAGGACAGTATTATGCAAGGGTGCAAAATGCACAGAACACAGGAAAGGGGATGCTGGCAGGAGACTAGAATAACGGGGCTGGGGTCGGATCATACACGGCCTTATAGACTATGATGTTTGTCTTTTTTTTATATATATATTTGTCTTTATCCTAAGAATAATGAGAAGAAGCCATTGACAAATTTTAAGGAAAGGTACAAATGATCAGAAATGGGAGAGGTGCTATTGTGGGAGGAGCAAGTGTGCAGTATCACATTTAGATTCAAGTTTCTTGACAAAAGAGTACCATGCCTCCTAGTTTTGTTTATTCCCCTAGTAGCTCCTGCTTTTATAGATCCAAACTAGCTAACCTGCCGAAGCACATCCAAAACTGAGAAGCTTGCTAATTCTTAATTGTTAGAAAACATTATTCAAGAAAAATTCTTGGATTGAGAGTCCTATGTTCTGCCAGCGGGTCCTCATTTTAGTGTCTAAAACATGACAGGTTCTCTTCCCAGTAGCATGAAGGAACAGTTTAAAGAAGGTTGAAGGCAGGTGTTGTGGAGCCCAGCTGTAATCACAGCCTTCAAGAAGTTGAGGAAGGAGGATTGCTATATGTTTGAGGTCAGCCTGGGCTACAAAGTGAGTCTAGGCCAGCCTGAACCACATAGTGACACCCTGCCTCAAAAACAAAGAATGTTGGAGGGCTAGAAAAGCCTAGAGCAGGCTCCAAAATGACTATGATTCAATAAAAGGTAGAGTAACAGGAGATGTGCAACAATGGTGGATTAGAAGCCAGATTACAAGAGTATGAGATGGGTTGGTAGCCAGATTATAGGCACCTGAGATTGGACTTACCCTATTAAGCTATGTGAACCCTTGCTAAATGCTTAAATAAGAAAATGATTCAATTAAAACTAAGTTTTAGGGGAAAATATTCTGGAGTGTAACGCAGAGGACATAAGAGAGAACAAGAAGCTATTCTATTAGTACAGACAGTAATTTGGAAGGTTAACATAGTATAGCACAATTGGGATAGAAGGAAAGGGCAAGAACCAAAAACCATTTTAGAGCAAAAAGAGAGAATTGAGGATTTGATTGTATTCCTTATGATAAAGGGTCAAAGGCAACTTTTGAGTGTTTTCCTGGAAAACCAGAAAGGTAGGTTAATATCGGCATAATGGAAACTGGCAATCATGTCCTCAAAGTTCTCAAGTCCAGGTTAAATTTTCTTATTTCTTCAACCATTCTTCATCTAACATGATTTCCAGACCCTCCATTACCCCACCCTCATAGTCTAGCGCCCAGAAGGGGTGGTGCCATCAGTTCCTTAGGAAGTTACAAGCTCCTTGATGTAATCTTCATTTATTCTCACAGTTCAGTGTGGTGATCAGGACCATTGTTTAGTCAATTTATTCAAAGTGTTTTCTTCTTCTTTTTTTTGGTAACAGAAATCGAACTCAGGACCTTGTGCGGGCACTGTGCCATGGGATCATACACAATACAGAGATCTGCCAAGACAAACCTGTACTCTGAACTTCTCAAATTCTGGCTTAGGAACAAATATAAGAATAAAGAATACACACTTTATCCTTACACCTACCCAAACATGCTAAAAACTGACCAACAAAACCACAAACCACTTCTGCAAAACACTGATAAGTCAAAGGTCTGGAGACGTACTAACAGCCCAATAGCATGCACTGAAGGGGACTGAAGCAACAATGTTCACGAGAGAGAAGTAGCCACATACTGGAAATATAGCTAAGACTTTGCTGTCAAATCTACCTTCCAAGTGTTAGAAAAGAAGTATTTTCCAAAGAAAAAAAAATAACATTTGATATTAACTTGGAAAGACTGAAGGGAGCTCAGTTTCTGAAGCTATATTAAATTTATTTGGTTCTGCTTCATTAAAGGCAGAATACTGTTCAGACAATAAACAAATGCCAACAACTGAAAGTGCTTATTCTGCACGCATACAGATTACCAATAATTTCAATTAAGATATAACAAGGAAAAGCTACAAAGTAGAATAAAAACACCACAGATCAAATTGGGAAATGACAAGGGTGGTGGGGAGACAGGTGGATGACAGACTTCAGACACACCGATGGTGACAGGAACAATCAGAATGGTTAAGTAATAGCTTGTGTTTTGGTTGGCTGAAGTTCAACAAAACATCCATCAGTATGGAATAAGTATATGAATGACCAAATAGTATAATATTTCTAGGAATCTCAAAGTTGACTCAAAAATATTAAGAAGTCTATGACTTTGGTTAGTTTCAAATTATGCTCCACTATTTAAAGAATCTACTACCTCTGCAAATAGACAATTTCTGAGCCTCCCCAAGTCCCATGACTGGCAACTGAACACAGAGCCTTCACACTGAGCTTCTGATTTTGAGATAGTCTTGCTAAATTGCCTAGGCCCACCTCAGACATTTGATCCTCCTGCCTCAGCCTCCCAAGTAGCTGGGATTACAAGCTTGTGCCACTACCCAGCCTAAAGGCTCTTTCATTTATAACATTATTATTATTTTATTATACAATGAATAATCAAATCAATGAATTTATAAGGAATCAAACCTAGGTCTAATCTAGTTTAATTTATTCAATATAATCTGGAATAAAGGAATCTTCCTATGTGCAAATAATTCTAAACACTGTGGATTAAGAAGATACAGAATCTATAAGTATAAGCTTCAAGGATAATTCTTTGAGAGTAGGAACATGTACTGGCAAAAAGGAACAGGGAATAGGAATAGCTCCTGAGACAGGAGGAGTCCTAAATGGGATGCCAATGAGACTGCCTCTCAAAGGAAGTTTTTTTTTTTTTTTTTTTTTCGCAATGGAAGTTTTATAGAGCAAAATTGTGAGGCAGGTACAATGTGAATCAAAATTATGATTAATCAATATGACTATAAGTATAGTCGCTTAGGTGACATTGATCCAATGGTAGCAAGGTCGCTTAGGTGACATTGATCGAATGGTAGCAAGGCCACATGGATGACATCATTAACTCTGGTCAATAATCTACAGTCCTGGTCTTAGTGGTCTCAGTCTTAGTAAGTTGGAGAGAATGGCCCCAACCCTCATGAGATAATGGGAAATCCCAGAAGAGTGATAGCAATAATCCCATGATGCCCACCAGTGATCCCTTAGGGAAGTATGGAAATCCAGCCCTTGTGATTTTAATCTTTAGACTACGCTCCAGCCATAGTCCTGATGCAGTTTCATCTGCTACACTGACTCCCTTGAGGGCCCAGCCTTATCTGACTGCCTACTATATGTCTACCTAACTTAGCTGTCTGTATGTAATATTCCCCCCTATGAAGAGATATCCCTAACTGCAGTTAGGGGAGAAAGGGAGTAGTACCCATCTAGTTTCTTTAAGCTGAGAAGGCTCAGTGAGAGGAAACTGCAGTCAGGGGCCTTCTCCAGAGAGCTAATCTAATGGGCCTCAGAAGTCATGTTGTAGTTTTGCAGTCATGAACTCTTTTATAAGGACACTCTGGTGGATCCCAGAAAAGGAGTCTGGCACATTTGTTGTTGGTTTCATCTGCATGATCTCTTGGAGTTTGGCAGCCTCTAGGCAGGAATAAACAAATTTTTCAAGAAACTAAAGCCTGTATAATCAAAATATGAGTACTAGAATGGAAAGGCAGGTTGGGGAAAGAGCCATATCCAGACAGTCCCTCTTGAGGAATTGGAATAGCGATTATAACCAACTGGCTCTTAAACCCCTCTACTGATGGAGGCTTTCTCTAAGTCTGATGTTTCTTGTCATAAGTCCTTCTAGTTCAGCTGTAAGAAGATAGAGAGAAGGAATTTAGACTCTTGTTGAGTTTTTACCAATTCCATTGTAGTTTTTCCTGTCTTAATGAAGCATAGTGGCCAACTACAAGGGTAGCTAGAATCTGACAAAAGTGGATCTTACTCTTATTACTATGGTATTGTTCTTATACATCTTTTGGTTATACTTTTCTGCTGGATGTTTAAGACCAAGTTAAAGTGAGACCTATGTTAATCAAAATTCATCTCTTGACCTTATCAAGGTCAGTTAAGTCTCCTCAGACATTACTAGCAAGATAATTTTTAAGGCTGTAGGACAGGGCAGCAAAATGGCAGGCTACCTCAATGTGGGAAGATATTGCTTGAGGAAAATAATTTCAGCCTTACTTTTAGAATAATGGGTTAAAACTATGACTAATCCTGAACAGAAACCCTGGTGTCATTGCTCTGGTCCCTGCACTGTTATTGTGTGCTTCCTCAGCCATACACACACTTAGCCATGGTTCTGGATAGCATCCTGAAGGGTACTTGGAATAAAACAGAAAACAAGATAAGCCAGAGCAGCACACCATGAAAAATCCAGTTTATCTCTATTGACTGAATGTTTCTTTTTCTTTTTTTTTTTTTTTTTTGTCTTTTTGAGGCAGGGTCTCACTATACAGTTCAGGCTGGCCTTAAACTCATTTTGTAGCTCAGGCTGGTCTGGAACTCACAACAATCCTCCTGCCTCAGCCTCCCGAGTGCTGGGATTACAGGCCTGCGCCACCACGCCCGGCTTGACTGAATGTTTCTATCTCCCAAATTGCTTAGTGAGGATATAGGAAGAACTAGCTACTGGGAAAAAAGTGCTTCACTATGTAAACGTTTTGTTACATTCTGCCACTTGGTCTGAAATGATTGGAATATTTGAAAAGTGCCTTGATGTCTCATCAAACTAAGAAACAGTACTCACAGGGCTGTGCTGTCATTGGTCCTTCTCATCACTGCACCTTTTAGATAGCAGATCAATGTAAAAGTTTCAAACGGGGTCTTTTTTTTCTATTTCAAAAGGCATTGCATGTAGCATATTCAAATGAAAGATTAAAAAGTCTTTTGGCTCCTTTAACCATAAGCCAAAGTACATAGAAAGACTGCACCAAGACAAAACACCTCATGTAAAAAAACCATCAGAATGAAGAGAGAATTACACCTTTTCCCTGCCTTCAGAATAATGAGTACACTTATTTAGAACAATCTTTTCCACTTACAGGGATGATACAACATGATGACCAAAAAACACACATCTTATAATGAAGCTGGCTAATTTCAGCTAATGTAACCAATTTTATGTTTTACCAAATCCATGAAGATACTAAGTATATTCTTCACAATAGTCACTAACACAGGATCCCAAACTCTCTAACAATCTTAATGAGGTATCAACTGAATATACTTTAGGTCAAGTATCTGTAGAAGAAACTCAGAAAATGAGACCTAGAGAAATACTACTCTTGTTTATAGTTCTCAAAAACATCTCTGTTCATGGTTCAGTAATGGAAAGACCCAATAAAATATCACAGTACAAAATGAGGAGTCCAAAATCTAAATCATGTGTATGTGTAAAAAAAAAATATAAGAAAAGTGATATGTCAAAATAAATCTTTTTTTTTTTTTTTTTTTTTTTTTTTTTTTTTTTTTTTTTTTTTTGGCGGAACCAGGGATTGAACTCAGGCCCTTATGCTTGCCAGGGAAGCGCTTATTCCACTGAGCCATCTCCCTGGCCCCAAGGTAAATCATTAACGTTTGGAACATAAATTAAGTTTGTACCTTACCTTACACCATAAATATACTCCAAAGGGTTGAAAATTTAAATACAATACAAACTGCTAAAATACACACACACACACACACACACACACACACACACACACACACATTAAAACTCTGAAATATTTGGCTACATAAAAACATAAAACATCTGTACATCAAGATAAAATAAAACAAAAAAAGGGCTGGGAGTATAGCCCAGTGGTAGGTCCCCTACCTATTATGTGCAGGACACTGTGTTCTGTCCCTAGCATCAAATAAGTAAGTAAAAACAAAAAAGCAAATTACAAAGTAAAAAAAGTCTGCAATATATGTGAAAAATAATATTCTCATTATATTTAATAACTACGCTCCAATAGAAAAGTGGGGAAAAAGTGAAAAATAGGAAATCCATTAAAAAATGCCCAATAAATACATATACATAAATATTCAATTCTATTATTAACAAAAGAAATACGAATTAAAATACAAAGTGAATAATATTTTTACCTACAAATTTCTAGAGGATGTCCTAAAGAAATAATACTCCATATTAGTGAACAGCTTAAATATTCTGATACTGCCAGTGGAGGTAGAGGCCCATCTTGCAGAAATGTATCAAAAGCCTTAATAGGTCATACACTTTGACTCATATAGTTCTATAACCTTTGATCCCTAGATTCAAGGAATCTATTTCAAAGAAATAATCAAATATTTATTTTTTTAAAACTTTATACAGGGACATCCATCAAATCATGCTGTGTCAGATAAAAATACTGGGAAAACCTAATTGCCTACCCACATACATCAACAAGAGAATGGTTACCCAAACTGTGGCACACATGATGGAATACTAGTAAACTACTAAGAAAAAGTACTTTTCAAAGGATATATAAAGATGTAGGAAAATATTCATGACACAGGTTAAGGTAAGAGTATGAAACTGCTTCAATATAATAATCTTATTCTTAAAAGAGATAGAGACACACAAAGCTTTGGAGGGAAAGCTTTAAGGGAAAGTAACAACCATTATTTCCAAAGGTGATTTTACAGATGATTTGAATTTAATTTGTATTTTTGTGTATTTTCCAATTTTCTATAAATCTAAATGTAGCACTTTTTTAACCAAGAGAAAATATAAATATAACTTAAGGAGAATGGAGAAACAGACTCAACAGGAAAGACCGCAGGACAAAGACAGAACACACTTGCACTAGAAACTGCCCTCTACCCTCCTCCTGGCTCATCAGTCATTTTTCTTTGGTACTATTTGAGCAGTTCTACACAAATCCCCATATAAATATCATCAATATTATCACTGGAGCATTTTATACAAAAGTGAGCCAAAGAATCCCAGTACACAGGCCTTTGTTTATTTGTTTTTTTGTGTACTGGGGATCTAACCCATGACATGTGGACTGCCTCTGAATTATATCTCAAATCCTCAACCTTTGCTTTAGTCTGGGAAGCTGAGGTAGGAGGATCACAAGTCCAGGCTGAGGCTGGGCAGCTCAGTGATTTAGCAAGACCCTGCCTCAAAATAAACATTTCAAAGGACTCACAATGTAACTTAGTGCAAAAGCCCTGGATTCAATCCCCAGTACATGAGTGAGTATCTCCATGAAAAGCAAACTGAGGAAATGTCTAATTTCCATTTCAAGTGAATAAAGGAATGAAAGCATTATCACAGCAAAGAATAGAAGAAAAGACCCTTATTAAAATAATACTGTTTTTAGTTTAAGACTACATGATTTAATAATAGTCTAGGTACAAGTAGGAACTTATAAATTGAATCCACAACTCACTTTTACTAATCTACATAGAATTTGAGTTAGAAGAAACATTAGAGATCATGTTGCACAGTCCCCTCACTTTACAGATTAGGAAATTGAGTACTTAAGAGATGGCTTGGGGTCGGGGAGATGGTTCAGTGGAATAAGCACTTCCCTGGCAAATGCAAGGGTCTGAGTTCAATCCCCAGTTCCGCCAAAAAAAGAGAGATGGCTTGACTAGTCTGAGGTTATTAAGCTACTTAAAGATGAATTCACAACTAGAACCCAGAGCTTTGGCATATCAGCCAAGATGTACATAAACTATGACATAAAAGAAGCAAAATCAGTATTTTTAATATCAGTGACAATGGTAGGTCCAAAGTATACTATTTGTATTGCTCTCTTCATAGAAAACCACAAAGCTATAGCCAGGCATTGTGGAACATGGCTGAAATGCTAGCACTTGGGAGGCTGTGCCAGGCCGATCACTATGAATTTAAGGTTACAAAGAGAGTTGAAAGCCAGTCTTAACTATGCTGTGAGAACCTGCCTCAAAGAAAAAACCCTAAAAAGTTTACACTAATGTGTGAGTAAATATTAGAAATCAAGATAAAAAAAGCCATTATACTCCATCATGGAGTATAAAACTAAAATTTTAAATAAAGCAACAGTGTCAATATTAGGTCAAGATTTCCAACAACAAATGGTTTAAATTAAGAAGAAATCTTAAGCTATCATTACATGAGAATTTCATCACTATATATCATGCTAACCATTCTGCCCCATCAGGAAGAACTGATATTTTACAAGCCCCATAGCTCCTAGGATTTTCATGCAAGCCACCTAGCAAGGACAAGAATGCACCTGTCTAGCTAAGCTGAGGAAGCTTTGCCAAATCTAACTACCATGCCCTTGGGCCACATGCAAGACCGAGAAACCCAAAACACATTACTAACTCCAGGAAAAAAAAAAACTAGAAAGAAAGCTTAACTTTTTTTTTCTTCTCTAAGTTTACAAAATAGGATGGGCCAAAGGGTGTAGCCACTATAGGAAAAAGTCTGGCAGTTCCTCAAAAATGCTGTGACCTTATGCTGTCACCAACTCTAATAGATATAACTCCAAGGGGATTGAAAACATGTATTTACAAAAAAAAAAAAAAAAAAAAAAAAAAAAAAAAAAAAAAAAAAAAAAAAAAAAAAAAAAAAAAACCAAAAAAAAAAAAACAAAAACAAAACAACCTTTTGTATCAATGTTCACAGCATCAGTCTTCACAATAGTCAAAAGGTAGAAATAACCAATGTGTCCATCAACATAAGAATGAACAAATAAAATGGTATGACTGCAGAATGGAATAATATTCATCCACAAAAGAAATGAAGTCTTGATACATACTATAGTGTGAGTGAATCTTGAAAACTATACTAAATGAAAGAAGACAGACACAAAAGGCCACATATTGCATTGTTTCATTTGTAAGAACTGGCCAGAAGAGACAACTTCAGGAACAGAGTAGATTAGTAGTTGCTTAGGGCTGGGAGAAGGGAGTAGTTGGGCCAACTGGGGGCAACTGCCAATTGGGACAGGGCTTCTTCTGAGGATGATGAAAGTGTATCAAAATTGATTGTGGTAACAGGTACACACTCTCACAACTCTAAAAATGGTTTAATTACACACTTTAAATGTAGGTTCTCACTGTATGATATTTGAACTATATCTCACTAAGCTAATTCCAAACAACCTGGGCCCTCTGGTTACAGTGATCTATACCCAAGTCTTAAACCCTTCGGGGAACACTGTGATAAGAGGGAGAGGCAGCTGGCCTTCTGATCACCCCATGAATAACACAGTGGGTTTTTTGTGCTTTCAAGTCAATCTGGCAACAGGGCGAGAATCAAAGGAGGGGACAGAGCAAAGCAAAACTCAACAGCAAACAGAAAGCACAGGAAAAATGCTCAGGGTCACTAGCCATCAGGAAAATGCAAAGAAAAACCACAATGAGACACCACACCCACCAGGTGGCTAGAATAAAAGACTAATAATAAAAGTTTGGAGGGAGGGTGTTAATTGTCAAATCTGTGATATAAATCAGCTGTAGAGAAATAAGACCGGCATATAGCTGTACTCTCTTCATTCACTGATTAGAGACATCTGCTATAATAATGCCTGTAAGTATAATATTATGTATGCACCTTATACGACACAGAAACATTACGAAAACATTTTGCCATGTATTGATTTGTCGAATCTCTCCTGTTAATTTGTCTTGAAACTGTCGCATTGCTATTTGTTCTTCAATAAAAATAATAAATAAATAAAAAATAAAAGTTTGGAGGAGCATGTGAAAACTGGGACCCTCTGACTGTTGGAGGGACTGAACCCACACAGCAGCTGGGGAATGCAGCCAAGCTGTTCCTCTACAGGTTAAACACGAAGTGGCCATATGATCCAACAATTTCACTCAAAAGGGTGTATATCCAAGAGAAATATAATAAACATGACCATGCTAAAACTTGTACACCAATAGCCAAAAAGTGGAAACAACAGACATTCATCAACTGATAAAATGTGGTAAATACATAGAATGGAATACTTCTCAGCCATAAAAAGAAAAAGGAATACCCATACAACATAGGCAAGCCTACCAATCATTTTTGAGAGGAAGGGGTCATGACAGAGTTGCTAAGTTATTCAGGTTGGTGTTGAACTCACTGTGTAACCCAGGCTGGCCTCAAACAGCAAACAGTCTTCCTGCCTCAGCCTCCAAAATGCTGGGATTACAGGCATATGCCACTACACCCAGCTCAAACCTCTATTAAGTAAAAGAAGTCAATCCCAAAAGATGCACACTATATGATTCTATTTATATGAAATATTCTAATAGGCCAGAGATGGGGAAGCTTTTAGAGCTTTCAAAAACAAACAGCCTGATTGGCAGGCATGCTGTAGGTTCGCTATGCTACTGCTTAAATAGGCAAACCAGCAGAAACAGAAAATAGATTAATGGTTGCCTTTGCCTGGGGCTGAAGCGGATGGGAAGGTGAAGAGGAGGTTGGGTGGAGATAGCTAAAGGGTAAAGAGTGGTGAAAATTCTAAAACCAACTGTGGTGACAGTTGTCCGAGTCATGAGCATTCTAAAAAATACTAATATACACCTTTAAATGGGTGAACTTCAGAACTTTCTTTGCCTTGGTATGCTTTGGCCACTGTGCTCCAGAGGGATCATGGCAATAGCATAGAAGTTACCTTTCCATTCTTCATTCTCAGACAGGGGGAGATGGGATGGTCACACAAATGTAGTGAAGAAAATATTTCTCTAATACTTTCAAATTATTGTTGAAACTCATTTTTAACTCTTCCAGACCTTTCCCAAAGGAGTTTCCACAGAGAAAGTGCACTTAATCATCACCTTAAAATAACTTACAGGAAAACTCTCCTCTCTTGCTCAGTGTACCCCCCCAGCTTGTCTTGGATTTACATTCCAATTGAAAAGAATGATCCAAAAGGAGCAGTTTCCAATTTAGCTACCATAGTGACCAATTTTTGGCTAATCCCCTGATCAGGTTCTACTCTTAAAAGCAAAAGGACTTTCCAGAAATATATTAGCTCAGTTTATAAGCACAAGCTGGTGAATAGCAATTAAGAAGGAAATGTAGGTGATACCAAAATGTTATACTACCAAGCCTGTCCTTCCCTTGGGGAACCAATTGCACAAGTCATAGAAAAATATTTTTCATTTTAGAATAGATGAGAAGAAAGTCCTTGCTGAAAGCCAGTTGTTTAAATTTTCAATTTGAATTTTAAGCAGGATTATACATGCCCAAGAACATCATGCTATTTTTAGCCAATATGTAGGATTGCTGTGTCCACAACAGTTCGGAGCAATCAAGAGTGAAACTATTAAACAACATCTTCCACTGTGATACCATATCATTTAGCACTTTTTTATTTTAATATTTTCCAAGGTTTCATGAAAATACATGTACAGTGCTTATGCTAGGCATAATACAAAATTTAACTAGAAAGGTACCCTGCTTCATGATGGGTTTAATGCACAGTTTGGTCAGATATGTAAAAGAAGTCTCAAGGTTAGAGCATTGCCAAGTTGCCATCCTGCCCCTAAGTATCCAGTGCTTGCACCCTCTGTATGTAAGAAGTGGAGAGAATGTTTAAAATTATAGTGATAAACCAGGTATGATGGCGCATGCTTGTGATTCCAACACTCAGGGAGCTGAGCCCCAAGGATCATCTCAAGTTTGAAGCCAGCCTGAACTACAATGTGACCCTGTCTCAAAAAAAATTAGTGATAGAGGCACAATTTTGTACTAGTAAATCGTAATCTTAAATGGGGGAACAGTACGGCATATGACAATACCTCATTAAAGCGGTTTAAAAGGGGTGGCAAATGCTCTTACTTGAACTGTCTTTATTAGTAGTCTAAGCTGTTTTAAGTCCTGTGCTACATGCTATCCAGTTAAAAGTGCACAGGCTTGACAATGGTGCCTCAGGGCATAGTCCCTTCTCTGCCACATCTTTCCCTCATTCTTGCCCTAATCTATCTTTCTGTTATTTCTCCAATCTCTTTTCCTGTTGTTCTACCCTAAATTAGGCCATAGGTCTCTCAGCTGGTAGAACCGTGCTGCGTCCCAAATGGTGGGCCTCAGGACTGAACGTCTTGCTGGCCCTCAGCAGCTTTCCCTCCACAGCCTTAGGCAAGTCATGTCCTGGCTCCCCTTTGGTATTCCAGTCCACACAGTCAGTGGGTGGACTACAGGATCCTATTCAGCTTTCATGTTCTATGCGAAAAATCCAAATAATGAACACTTAATTGGCCAATAACATGCAAAGTCACTGCCATTTTTTGCAAACAAACATATTTGTTTTATTCATTTTATAAATATCCACTATGATGCAGTCCTCCAAAGAACTATATTTAATGTATTTATAAAATGATCATCATGGCATTCTTCTTTTTAAAAACTAGCACTTTACCAAAGAAAATTCAGAACCTAATGTGGAATTCTCCCTAGATGAGTCTCTTAAGGATTCATTGAAAAAAAATTTTCAAGAAGCTTTTGCATATTGAGGCCCTGAAATATTTAGTAAATCAAAGAAAGAAATAAGTTTGGGGTATCACTATCTTAAAAACTAAAATCCTAAGAGAAGACAAACCTTATGTACCAAAGGGTAGAAAGACTGACACAACACTATGCTCAGAGAGTGATAAATATGGCAGGAATCCCTTTAACCTGGACGACTTACAGCTTTTTATGCAAACCAGTTGCATTCCTCCAACAAAAGTCATAGAATTATGTAGCCCAGTTTCCAACATACCACTACCAGACAAATTCAGAGTATTCTTTTCATGTGCCCAGCATCAGAGCAAAACCGAAAGAAACACCAAATTCTCCTAAACACACACACACACACACACACACACACACACACACACACACACACACACACACAAGAGAAACCATTTCCTCTGCAGAACCTCCACT
>PVKA01049614.1:0-13147 GCA_004027165.1 Ctenomys sociabilis | reverse complement strand
AAACCCCAGCTGAGCTAATTGGCTGGCCCAGTGCTGTACATGTTGATAATTCATTTTTAATTAAATGTATTCTTTTAATTAAAAGTACTGTGTTCCTTTTCAGAACATCTTCTTGCTTTAAATTCCTACCTCTAAATTGTCTTCTATTCTTTGGATTATTTCTGTATCTATGTTAGTTATACTAAAACAATTAGAAACAGAGGTATTATAATTAGGTATAGAGGACAAGAGAAGTCTTTGTACTTCTGAAAGACAAAGAAAAGGATTGCCAATGCAATGTATTAGTTAGCTTTACCACTGTTAGAACACAATGCTTGATACCTACAACTTAAACAAGGAGAGTGTTATGGCTTGAGTGCATTTGTCCTCCCAAAACCTCATGCAATCACTCAGGCATGATTCTAGAGTCTGTGATTTATTCATGATCTATGGCTGAAATTATAGTCTAAGTACTACTGGGATTATGGGTGTGAGCACTACACCCAGTCCTGGGAAAATAAGGAAGACAGACTTGTACCCTGCAGCCATGGTTGGTGCTCTTCCTGTTTTTGACCTCTACTCTTCACCACTGCCATGAATGGTTGCTGTGTGCCGTGTCCCACTCTGTCTTGGAGCCAGCAGAGTATGGACTGAAATCTCCATTACTTTGAGCTAACTAAACCTTTCTTTTCCTAACTTTGAATTTCAGGTATTTATCCCAGAAACAAGAGAAGAGTAACTAAGACAGAATTTGGTACTAGAGAAGTAGGGTCATTGCTGTGGCTAAACCTGAGTGGAGTACAAGCCTTGGGGAATTGCTTATGGGAAGAGATAAGAAAGGTTTAGAAGCAACTATACAGAGGACAGCAATGTGTAATACTAAAATGATGCTTGAAATACCTGTCATTTTGGTCTTGTAAATGAGTACTGCTTCTAATGTCATATCAATTTTTGCTATGCTCTCCTTAAAGTAAACATTTGTCCTGCTTTGGCAGAGTGCAGCAGCTGGGGTTCAATCCCCAGCATGTCATGCTGACCCTGCCCCTGGGGCACACTGAGACAGCATTTGAGACTAGACATGGTAGTGCATGCCTGTAATCTCAGTGCTTGGGAGGCTGTAAACAGTAGACTCACTATGAGTCCAAACTCCATAACAAGACCTTGTAGACCCTGCCCTAAATATGAAAAAAGAAAGAAAGACAGAAAATGTTTGTTTAAAAAGAGGTAATAAAAGAAAATGAGAAACAAGAAAAAAAAAAAATGACATAGGCTTGTCCTGCTACAGTGTTGCATATGGATTGATTTTCAAATTTCTGTGTAAAAAAGTGTAATTGTTTTTTTTTTTGCATTCTGCAGGGATTTAAATTTTAGAATAGCCATGGTTGTTGGAAAATAGAAGCTCCATTTTATGTCTAAGATGTTTGATATTCAGAATGATAGTGATATTAAGCTTAATTGTCTCTGTTATGGGGTAATAAGATCATTAAACTTCTCTTCTGGATGTTTAAAAACTAAAGTTTACAGACCAAAAATTGAGAAATAGAGGGGCTACAAGGATAGCCAGTATGTGGCTCTAGCTCTCCAAGGTCTGTGAGGACTCAGGACATAAGAGAACTTCTGCAGTGACATCCTGTGGTATCCGAAATTTCCTGATCAAGGCAATTAGAGGGCCACAAAGGAAAGTGATCAACTATGTTTAGTGTGCTAAGAAGGGCCATCTGGAGAGAAAAAAGTTCTCTCAGGATTTCACAGAGAACAAGTTGGTCAAGCAATGGCCGTGCCTCAGCTAGATGGCTGACACTCACAAAAGATCTACAAGGTGCTGTGCATGGTTCCAGGGTAAATCCTGAGGGGATATGACTGACCTTGTCAGATATCAAAAGTTACATTTTTAATTATACAAGACTTGCTTTAACTTGGTCTTAGCCATCCAGCAGAAAAGTGTAACCACAAGGTACAAAAAGTAGTGCCATATTAATATACGGAGCTGTAAAAGGCTTAAGTCAACAACTTCTGACAATTGCCAGTTGTACTAATAACCCACTACCTTTATGGACTATTGGACTATAGTGGGTTGTTTTGCTGAATTCTAGCACCTACAACCTTTGGACTGACTTCAAGTATGAAAAAGTCCTTTAAAGACTTCTCCAAATACAGCTTCTCTAACGACAATAGAACATCTGTCTCTGACAACAAAAAAGGAAAGGAGAGGGATATATTGGGAGCCATGAAACTAGGAAATCGATCAAATATGTGTAGGTGAGACAGATCTCAGTGCCTAAAGCAAACAAACCAGCTCATTCCTGAGATGAACATCTTTTGTGATTAAGGTCAGCTATTAGTTTATAGGAAACCTAGGGTCATGTGCTACTAAATTTGCAAAAGTACAAAGGACTTTATATATTCTAGACAGTAGACCTCTGTCTGGTTGCTTATTAGTTAGGATTTTTTCAAAATTTGTGGGTTGTCTTTTCACTCTGTTGACAATATCTTTTCACATGCAGAAGCTCCTTAAGAGTTGATCCCAGTTGTTGATTCTTTCAAGAGCTTCCCGTGCAAATATATGTTTGTTCATAAACTCTTTACCTACCCCTACATCTTCAAGAGTTCCTCCTACTTTCACCTCCAGGAGATTGAGTGTTTCTGTTGTAATGTTTAGATCTTTAATCCATTTTGACTTTGACTTAATGCACGGTGATAGAGCTGAGTCAAGTTTTAGTTTTCAGTATGTAGAAAGCCAGGTTTTCCAGCAACATTTGTGAAAGAGGCTATCTTTCTTCCAGTGAGCTTGTTTAGCTCCTTTGTCGAAGATAAGATGGCTGAGTGTGACTGTAGAGGCCTCTGCATCTTCTAATCTATTCCACTGATCCTCAGGTCTATTTTGTTGTCAATACCATGTTGATTTTATCACAGTGGCTTTGTAGTATAATTTCAAGTCAGGAATTGTGATGCCTCCTGCCTTGTCTTTATTGGTCAAGATTGCCTTTGCTATTCTAGGTCGCTTGTGGTACCAAATAAATTTTAGGAACAATTTCTGTAGGTCTGGGAGGTATGTTGGTGGCAGTTTGAAAGGGATTGCATTAAATCTGTACAGCAATTTTGGGAGTATGGCCATCTTCATGATGTTGGTTCTTTCTATCCAGGAGCACGGATTATCTTTCCATGTGTGTCTGATTTATTTCACTTATGAGAAAATGTTTAAGTGGCATCCACTTCGATATAAGTGCTTCAAGTTTATTATTCTTTATAGCTGAGTAATATTCCGCTATACAGAAATACCACATCTTTTTCAACCATTCCTCATGTGACGAACATCTTGGTTGTTTCCAAGATTTTGCTGTCACAAATTGTGCTGCTACAAACATAGGTACACATATATCACTATGATATAATGTTTTCAGTTCCTCTGGGAAAATTCCCAGTAGGGGGATAGCCGGCTTGAATGGGATTTCCAGTCCTACTCTTTTGAGGAGTCTCCACATTGACCTCCACAATGGTTGTACCAGTCTACATTCCCACCAGCAGTGGAGAAGTGTTCCCTTTTCCCCACAACCTCTCCAACATTTGTTGTTTGTTGATTTCCTTATTATAGCCATTCTTTCTGGAGTGAGATGGTATCTCAATTTTTTTTATTTGCATTTCATGGATGTCTAGCGATGTGTAGCATTTTTTCATATATTTATTTGCTTCTTTAATTTTGTCACCTGAGATGTGTGTATTCATCTCAGATATCAATTTCTGGATTGGGTCTTTAAATTTGAGGGCCCTGTTATATCTCAGTTCTTTATATATTCTAAACAGAACACCTTTGTCTAACTGCTTATTAATTAGGATTTTTTCAAAATTTGTGGGTTGTCGTTTCACTGTGTTGACAATTTCTTTTAATGTGCAGAAACTCCTCAGGAAGAGTTGATCCCGGTTGTTGATTCTTTCAAGTGTTTCATGTGCAAATATATACTTGTTCATGAACTCTTTACCTACCCCTATGTCTTCAAGAGTTCCTCCTACTTTCTCTTCCAGGAGATTGAGTGTTTCTGTTTTGATGTTTAGATCTTTAATCCATTTTGACGTTAGCTTAGTGCATGATGATAGAGCTGGGTCAAGTTTTCGTTTCTGGCATGTAGAAAGCCAGGTTTTCCAGCAACATTTGTCAAAGAAGCTATCTTTCTTGCAATAGGCTTGTTTGGCCTCTTTGTCAAACATCAGATGGCTCAGTGTGTTCATAGATGCCTCTCCATCTTCTAATCTATTCCATTGATCCTGAGGTCTATTTTGTTGCCAATACCATGTTGATTTTATCACAGTGGCTTTGTAGTATAATTTCAAGTCAGGAATTGTGATGCCTCCTGCCTTGTCTTTATTGGCCAAGATTGCCTTTGCTATTCTAGGTTTTTTGTGGTTCCAAATAAGTTTTAGGAACGATTTCTCTATGTCTGGGAGGTATGTTGGTGGCAGTTTGATAGGTATTGCTTTAAATCTGTACAGCAATTTTGGGAGTATGGCCGTCTTCATGATGTTAGTTCTTCCTATCCAGGAGCATGTAATATCTTCCAGTACTATGGACAACCACTAGGAAAATACCAAGGTAGAAAGTATTAATTATTGAATCTTTGATGTAATTCAGGTATAAAAAATAAGATATGCAAAGAGCTATATTCTCTTTATTTACTGATAAGAGACATATGGTGTAATAATGTCTGTAAGTATAATATCATGTATGCACCTTCTATGCTACCAAAACATTATGAAAACAGTTTGCAATGTATTAATTTATCAAATCCATCTTGTCAAGGTATCTTAAAACTGTCTCATTGATATTTGTACTTCAATAAGACAAAAATAAAAAAAAACAAATGGAAAGGCAAATAGTGAAATAGTGCTAAGAGCAGTTTGGAAAATCCTTATAAAATTCTAATCAGTTGATTCAGCAATTGCTTTTTTTTTGTATTTACCTAATGACTTTGAAAACTTACATGTAAACAAAATCATCCACAAAAGTTTTATAGTTAATTGATCAAAATGAAGAGCAAACAAGATGCCTTTGAATCACTGAATGAATAAAGAAACTGGAATAATCACAAAAAAAGTGCAAAGGACTGTTTTGTTGTAAATATATACATATATACATATATATGTGTATATATATATTTTATAGGATAGTATAGATATATAAATACTTTCTCTTAGTTCATTGAAAAGAAACGTGTGTATTAATATTGTTTAGACAAAACTATCATGTCTGCATCTTATCCTCGTAATAACTACTGTGAAGGCAATATGCAATATATTAAATATCATAACTATCCTACTACTCTGTTTTGAAACTATGTCATTGCTAATTTATCCTTTTTCTCATCACAATGAATAAAAAATCTAATTAAATTTTTAAAAAGTCTTGGAAGCAACCCATATGCTATAATAGAGTAGTATCCAGCTGTAAAAGGATAAATTTGAGGCTTTTATTAGTAAATGAATGCAACTACACACTTAAGTGAAAGTAATGAGAACCACATGTGCAAACATTGTATTGTCTCCTTAGTATGGGAACATGAAAGAAAAAATAAAACCTGAAGGATACAATAGATGCTGGGAAAAGGAAATGAACCTACATAGAAATATATATATATAACTGTACTATGGACTTGTGCTGGTCTATGGAAAGGAGCAGTTTTTGCCTAATTTGTTTCGTCTGCTTGTTTCAATTCTACCTTTCACTCTTCTTAATTTCTTATATATTTCTTGTTTTCTTTCTTCTTCCAATTTTTCATACACATATCTGGTAATACACACAGAATTCCAGGACAATCCCACTACATACAACAAATACTGAGAAATTCATATTATTTTGCTTAGTGTAATTCTGTATCATTTGTAATCTTTCTGTTTTAATTCTATTTTGTACTCTCTTTAAAGATTTTTAAAAAAACGTAAAAAAGAAAAAAGAAAGGTTCAGAGACATTACCTAGAAGAGAAGCACTGAAACAGCTTCCTCTGTTCTGTATGGCAGATTCTGTTCAGAACTCAGTCAGAAGGCTGATAGAAATCCTGCCTGTGAGAATGAGGCTTTGATGGTTTCTGTTGTGAAGAAGAACTGCACTGGTTGTTGGAGTCCAGATGATTTCTGTTATGGTGTGAAAGAATGTTTGCCTGCATTTTGTTTGTGTCCAAAGACTCTGCCTGAGAGTGGAATTAAGCTCGGTGGACTGATTAATCTTTCAAAAGAAATCTCAAAGCAGTCGAATATTGAGGGAGTGGCATAGCTATTGTTGGGAGCTTTTGGCCAGATTTATGTTGAGGATCAAGAGTAAAGATCCCAGCAGGATGATTTAAAATGTGAGTTTGGTGAGAAAGGAAGCTCCAATAAAGCCATGGAATGCAAACATGGACCTAAGAGGGTCTCCTTTTGGGACAAGGAACAAGAAAATGGAAAGTATGGCCTGAACACATCACAGGAAGTGGCAGGTATGCATCCTCCGCAACCTCAGAAATGCAAGGGTGAGGGATTTTCTTTGAGGGGAAAAAAGGCCCAGAGCCCCATGTTCCAGAATGAAGGCAGTGGCCACACTAGTTTCTAGAATGGTGCCAGGCTGCAGAATTTATTCCTCAGAACCAGGGTGAGTGAACAGTGATCCAGTCACTTGACCCCTACAGCCAAAGGAGAAGAAAGCCTGGCTACTTCCAGCTGGCAACAGACCTTGACAAGATCCACTTAGTGTTTGTTTGGGGTGCATTCAGAATGCAGGAATTCTGAAGTTAAGAAGGCTTCCACCTCAATTTCAGAAGAAGGCCTGGGAGATCAGGCAGTGTGCCCCTGTGAGAGGGCAGTGTGTAAAGCTGTGAGTGAGAAATTATTCAGTGGAAACCCCAGAAGTTTGGAAAATCCAGGACCATGGATCATCTAAGAGAAAATGCAAGGAGGAAGCAAAGCCAGCCTGAGAAAGAAGCCATAGGAGTAACCAGCAGAAGTGCCATAGAGGTGGATCCATGTAAGGCTTTTGGAGCTCACAACTCATCAAAGATTGTTTCAGATGCTCCACCAGAAACCACAGGACTTAATGTTTGCTGTTCTGGATTTTGGACTTGTTTTGGTTCCAATGGTTTGTATCCTGTTGTGTATACCTTATGTATTGATAATGTTTATCTTGTGCCACTGAATGTTGGAGGTGTTTAACTTTTCATTTTTGATATGTTCTGGCCCTAATATAAGTTGCTGAACTATTATGGTGGTCATCTAATATGGCTGAAGCCCTTAAAACAGCCTATTTTCCCAGAGCCCACTCCCCCCTTCTTCTCCAACACATCCCAACATGAAATTTCCTTTCATCTTTCTGCCACATCAGGCAAGACCCCAATCCGCTTCTCAGATATTTCTAAACACCCCCCCAACTCCACTCCTAACAAAAATCCATAAAAACCCCAGCTTTCTTTATCTCATGCCAGAGAATCTACCTGACCCATCTGCCTTTGATCCTCTCCATGTTTTTGGAGTTACTAAAGGCTTTTTTTATTTTTTCTGTCTCTTTACTGCATGTCTGAAAAACCTACTAATTTTTACAATGGCTCACAGCTAAGAATTTGCCTTGGATCTTAGAGGAGACTTGGGACTAGGATTTTCAGCAATGCTGAAACTGTTGGGACTTTGGCAACTCTCAGAGATGGACTAGAATGGCTTTTGCATAAAGAAATGAGCATGAGTCCTTGGGGATCAAGGAGCAGAATCTTATGTTTTTTGTGCATTTGTCTCCCCCCGCCCCCGAAAGCTTCATGCAGTCACTCGGGCATGGTTCTAGAATTTGTAATTCATTCATGATCCAAGACTGGGATTATGGGTCTGAGTACTGCTGGGATTCTTGTTGTGAGCACTGCACTCAGCTTGTGGCAAATAAGAAAGACAGACTTGCTCCCTGTAGCTATTGTTGCTACTACTCATCTTTTTTGTACTCTGCTCTTTGCCATTGCCATGAATGATTGCTCCATGCCATGTGCCACTCTTCCATGGGGCGAGCAGAGTATGGACTGAAACCTCCAATAACTGTGACCTAACTAAACTTTTCCTTTCCTAATTTTCAGTTTCAGGTATTTGTCCCAGCAGCAAGAGAAGAGTAACTAAGACATAGAGGTTTAATTTAGTTCAGTAGATTTAATCCATGGCCATCTGGCTCCAAGACAGAAATATCATGACAAAAGGACATGCCAGAGAAAAGCTGCTGAGTTTATAGCAGTCCAAAAGTAATACAGGAAAGCAGAGATAAGAGATCAGGAACAGGAGATAGCACCCAAGGTCATGTTTCAATAGTCAGACATTCCCAGAAGTGTGCTAGCAATCCAGCAGACCTCAACATTTTGAGCATCAGGAACCAATTTTATGGAACACAATTTTTTCACTGACTGGGGTTGGTAAAACATTTTGTCAATGACTCAAACTCATCACATTTATTATGTACTTTATTTCTAGTGTTATCATATTGTAATATATAATGAAATCATTATGCAACTCATCATAATGCAGTCAATGAGATTGCTAAGCTTCTATTCCTACAACTAGACAGCCCCATCCAGGATGATGGAAAAGAGTGTCACTTGAAGTGTGTCTCATTTGTCAAGTGTACTCTGTAAAATCATTCTGGTCACTGTCACTGCAGAAAACTCACTTTCACAATCTTTACTCTCAAAGAATTGATGACATAGAAGAAATCGTCAAGTTCTTCTATGGTACAAACTACCAAAACTAAAATTTATGATTTCCTCTTTTAATTAGTTTGGACCAGGATTGCCATTTTTTTTCTCAGTAGATAATTTATTTAAACATGCTCTATTTTCCTATGAAACCATTTGTTACAAATGAACTTCCTTCTTGTATCTGCTTTCATTGTCTCCCAGAGGTTCCTAGTGTGTTGTACAGGCATTGTCATTGTCTTGCAGAAATTGTTTAATTTCTTTCTTGATTTGTTTTTCTGTGAACTACTAGTCATTTAGGAATGTATGTTTAGGTTTTCAGGTATTTCTACATTTTCTGTGGTTTCTTCTGTGGTTTATTTGCTTTTATTGCATAGTTATCTTGTTGTAAACATGAAGGGGATGCCATTCTATATTTACATAATCAGGATTTGTGAACAAATTTTGTGATATATTTTGGAGAAAATACCATGTGTTACATAAAATAATGTATACTTTGTTGTAATTATATATATAATTTCTTCCCAACTCAGGGCTCTTTTGTAGCGGAGAAGTAATGCTTAAACTCTTTTGAAAGCTGAGATCAACAATCATGCACTAGCTGGAAGAAAAAAGACCATGGCTCATTCTTTATCAAAATTATTGATAATGTATGAAATATATCAAAAATCACGATGTTCACTCATCACCTCCATAATTTCAGTTTAGCTTCATATGCAGTGCTTTATCTGCCAACATGGACACAGCTTTCACGCTCTTCTCAAATGACAAATTGAGCTTATTGAGCAGGTTGAATATGCCACACATATAAGCTAGTTTTGCAACCCATTCTGTGTCACTGGAATGTGCTGCCAATGGTGACTATTTTCTAAGAATCTCTCAAGTAGTTCTCAAAACTCAAAAAATCTGGCCAATGATCCACCTTTAGAAATTCACCTAACTTCTGTGTATAACAGAAGACATAAGTGTTGTGTCTATCCTATCCCCTCACAGAAGTATAAACAGACTTAAACATTAGTGGCTGATACTTTTAACTATATCCCAAAAAAAGCCAATAAGCTCAAATGAATTAGTGTCTGCAGCCAGACAAAAATTCTCTGTGGATGGCACAGTGGTTAGACTTATATTCAGAAGTGATGTCTTTGACACAAGTAGTGAAACAGAAAGCCACCCATTCGTGGCAGCTATTTTGTCTATGCAGTAGTGACACAAGTTAACCAATTCAGTGTGTTCCTGACATGTAACTGAAAATTTAAACAGTTCTTTGATTGTACTATTGGTTGGCAACAAAGTCACACATAACATTGTGATTTACTTCACAGAAATAATGTAACTTTACTTCTATGAAGTAAATTACACACAAATAAGCATTGTCACCTGTTGTCAACATGAGTGAAATCATCAACCTGGCCTGAAAACCACCATGACTCATTAATCCTCTGTTGTCTTACCAATATGTCGAGTTATGGGGCTACCTGAAAGAGGAATGCATGGTACCACCTGAACTCATAGTTTCATAATAAATGTCAGGGTCAACTCTTCACCAATAGCAAAGGGCTTCTTAGCTTTATTAATTTAGTTACAGTGAGAGATGATGTTCTTGGTGTAGACCCAGTTGATATAGTGGAGCCCTTTCATGTTTGCTTCCATTCTCCATCTCCATAATTTAAAAAAAAGGACACCAAGGTTTTTAGTTTTAATGTAAGATGTTTTGTCTCCATATCACAAACCAGTTTTGAAGGTTTCATGACTTAATTGGGTAGCTATTTGGTACAAAATGTACAAAGTGGGCTTAGAGAATGTGCAGTAAAATTCATTTAAGTGTTATTAAGTGCCATTTTTATTTAAATGCAACTTTCTTTTCATTGACAGTCTTACAGTCTGTTTTCATCAGTAAGTCTTCCCCCTTTTAAAGTCTCATAACACTTGTTTTTTTTTACTATTTTGGGTTGAATTAGCTTAGCAGTTTATCAGAACTATGACTGAGCCAAGAGCACAGTATAGGCAAGAGGCTTTGACAGAGATGGTAAACAATATAATTGGTAGGCCATGCATTGACTAAAAACTGGCTTTCAACATGCCGAAGTTAATGCTAGGTCTCTATCTCTCACTATGCACTAATATAAAGTTGAAATGGATCAAAGATCTGAGTATCAAAGCAGATTCACTTAATCTATTGGAAGATAGACTAGGTAGAACTCTTGAAGACAAAGATGTAAGCAAAGACTTTAGGAACAAAACCCTGATCTCACAAAAACTATGAAAAAAGAATCAACAACTGGGATATCTTCTTATGAAATAAAAAGCTGTTGTGCTTAAAAGGAAAGCCCCAACAGAGTAAAAAATCTGATTTACAGCCTGCCACCAGTTTAGAATAATAGTCCAATGCCGCTTACTGACAGGGATTTCATATGAATCTGAACAAAACTTTCTTACCGTAGTCTCTGTGGGGGCAAATGTCTCTGCTAATGTTAGTCTGTATTTTCAGGTGCCTGCTGCATCACTGTAGCACCACTACCTCAGCTCCAGCTCTGATCATCAGGCACTCAATTCCCCGAAGGAGAGCTCAGCTTTTATTTCTTCCATAAATAGTTTACAATAGGGCTCCTGCCCCTATGACATCTAATGCCACCACTGGTCTGACAGAACAGTGGCTCAGACAGCCATTCCAGCAAAGAGGAAAGTCTATAAATACATACCAACCTTTGTTTGCTCTCCCCCAACTCATCTCCTGGTAGGGGGCCCTATTCCTTTTAGTCATTAATTAATTTGATTGATATATTTTAGATATACATAATGACATTCATAGAGAACTGGCACTTATACCTGATATATCTTGATTCTTCTTTTCACCCATGCCCCCCGTCAGCCCCAGTCTCCTCCTCATTTACAAGATCTTGTTTCAACTATTTTCTTCTATTCTATATTTTTCTTTCCCTTCATTTTGCTCTCCCCCTAGTTCCTTTTGTCATTTAGACATTTTTTTTTCCTATTTCTCAATATCTGTTAAACATTTTGTCCCTATTTACCCTTTTGGTTTCTGATGCCAAAGAAACAATGTGAGATTTAAATGTGTGTGTTGATTTATTTTACTTAAAAGTTTATTCTCAAAGTGCATCCATTTACCTAGAAGTGTTTCAAGTTTATTCTTGTTCATAGCAGAGTAGTACTACAAGGTATACAAAAAATCACATCTTCATCCACTCATTGATTGATGGGCATTTTGAAGACTTCCAAAATATATGTATTCCAATACGTATATAATTCCAAATTAGCTATTACAAGCTATGCCGCTATAAACATGAGTGTGCCTGTATCACTGTAGTATGACACTTTGATGTCTTTTGAGAAAACACAAGGAAGAACAGCTAGGTTTCGTAGGACATCCAATCCTAGATTTATGAGGAATTGCCACACTAATTTCTACAGTCTCCATTCCCGCCAATGGTGGGGAAAGATTGTGCTTGCCCCACAGCTCATCCAGAACCTATTATCGGTTGATTTCTTGATAATAGCTGTTCTTTTTGAAGTGAGATGGAATCTCAATGTTGTTTTAATTTGCATCTCCCAAACAATCACTGATGTTGACCATTATTCCATATATTTATTTGACATTTCTACTTCTTTATCCAGAGGTGCCTATTCATTTCAGATGCAAGTGAGTCATTAAATTTTGGGACTCTAAGTTTTAATTCACTATAGATATTAGTCTTTTGTTTAAGAAACAGCTGGCAAATTTTTTTCCACCGATTTGTTCTCTTTTTACTCTGTTGGGGCTCTCCTTTTAAGCACAACAGCTTTTTATTTCATAAGAAGATATCCCAGTTGTTGATTCTTTTTTCATAGTTTTTGTGAGATCAGGGTTTTTTTTCATAAAGTCTTTGCTTACAATTTTGTCTTCAAGAGTTCTACCTAGTCTATCTTCCAATAGATTTAGTGAATCTGCTTTATATTCAGATCCTTGATCCATTTCAATTTTATATTAGTGCATAGTGAGAGATAGAGACCTAGTATTAACTTTGGCATATTGAAAGCCAGATTTTCCAGAACCATAGTAAAGAATTATCTTTCTTCCATTAAGTATATATTTTTTTTCAAAGTTAAAATCACTCAGAGTGTTTTCAGTTGTTTCCAAATCTTCTATTGTATACATTGATCCTTATTTTATTATTTATTTATTTATTGCAGTATCATGTTTTCTTTTTTATTCCAGTACCTTTATGGTATAGCTATTTATGATATTTAACTAAAGTTTATTTTATTTGTCTAATGAAGACAATTATATCAACAGTGAATACCTGTAGTGATAATTTTCTTTTAGTACTTCACACATCATATTGCTTTGTAGATTCTTCCAAGATCACAGATATGATTGTGAAAGGAAATTATACAGCAAACATCTTTTCTTGTTCTTAGTATTATAATAAATGTTTTCATTCATTCATCTTTTTTCTTTTTGATTAATTTTATTGAGAAACAAATAGAATTGAGA
>PVKA01049613.1:0-13137 GCA_004027165.1 Ctenomys sociabilis | reverse complement strand
TCACGTGAGTGCTGTATTTGTTGCTCTGGCCCTGAGTATTGTGCAGAAGATGCCTGATAGAGATCATGTGCCTTCTGTGGGGGTTTCTGGGGAAAATCACAGTGCTACAGCAGGGGTGGAGAGAAAATCTCTGACTGGAAGGAAGCAGCCCACAAGAGGCCAGACTCTGGCAAGGTTAGCTGCAAAGAAAACTGAAGTTCTGCGTCTCAGCACTGTGAATTCTGCTCAGCAGATATGGCCCTGGGAGCAGCTGGCCTTGCTGCTCTATTAGCAAAGGGGTAGGAAAGAGCTGGACAGACCTAGCTGCCAGAAAAGCCAGGCCCTAAAGAAAACTAATAGGAGAACCTCTTTGCTCCCACCCTAGTCAATACTAACTCTATCTGGAAAGAGGAGCCCCACTCATCTTTCTGTCGAGAGACCAAAGTGCAAAATTCAGAGTGCAGGAGAAGAAAAGCTGGTGCTTAGCTCTTCATGTGCCCCAGCTCTGATGTCCCCTTGTATAAAAATATAGATATGAGCTGTCTCTCTAGGCTCTGAATTACTGGACTCAAACTAATTCTCTACCCTGGATACCCACAAGTCACGGCACAGGCAGGAGCCCCAGTTGTTGCTTCCAGAGGCCTTTGGGATGGATGCCTCCCTATGCAGCCCCACACAGATTACAGGTGCTCATGCTGGAAGCAAATATTTCAGGGCTCTAGAGCTGAATAGTCCAGTGCTGGTGTTGTCCCAGAGGATAGGAAAGACCTGGGAGGGAGATGACAGAACTGGGCCTGGGCCAGGGAGACAGCTCAGTGGCATGAGCACCTGCCCGGCAAGGGCAAGGTCCTGAGTTTGATCCCTGGTACAGAAAAGAAAGGAAAAGACAGAGAGAGAGAGAGAGAGAGAGAGAGAGAGAGAGAGAGAGAGAGAGAGAGAGAGAGAGAGAGAGAGAGAGAGAGAGGAAAAGAAAAAAGAAAAGAACAGAACAGAACAGAACAGAACAGAAAAGAAAAGAAAAGAAAAGAAAAGAAAAGAAAAGAAAAGAAAAGAAAAAAGAAAAGAAAAGAAAAGAGATGTGACCTCAGAAATGCAAACTGGCAAAATGAGGCCTTGCTGCCAAAGGAGACTGAGGTGGCAGCTACAGAGGCTGGGCCAGAAGCTTGCCAGTTACCCCTGCTTCTCTGATCCCCAGTGGGTTCTGCAAAAGTCACACAGGTAGCAAGGCCTCACTGAAGCCAGGGGTATGGCTCTTGAGCAGCATTGTGGGTAGGGCTATAGGGTGCACGTCTACAGACCCACAGCCAAGGGAGATCTAAGGGGCGAGGGTGTTTTATGTCATGAGTTGGTGCCGAAAGAAACAACAGAAGACCCGATGAATATAGCTTCAGAGGTCTCACTGAGATTAGTCTCTAAGTGAGCCCAGAGCCTCAGAAGCATCTCACATTTACTGAGGGCTAAGTAATGTGCATAACTACTTCAGTGAACACAAACTACTATCTCTGCTGATTTCCACCATTTGCCTAGCACTAAGTTTACACAATGCTAGCCATTAACATCCCAAGCAAGGGATCAAAGAATAGACAGGGCACCATCAGCAGAAGCTGTTATCTGCAGCCTTGAATCCCAGCTTGCTAGAATTTACAAGTGAGACAACAGTTCTCCTTGGGCTCTGTGTATTGCTCCTAGCTCCCTTGGGACATTAGGCTTTTGTCTCATATCTATATTTCTATACAAGGGGACATCAGAGCTGGGGCTCATGAAGCAGATGGGTTTCAAGCTCTGCTCAAACTGGAGACAACTTTGAGTTGTCATGTGAGATGCTGAGATGGCAGCCTGCTGAGCCTCATGGAGACAGGCAGTCATGTGCTTATTACCACTGCTCACTGAGAGGGTGGCATCTTCCATAAGGCACCCATACTTTTAAGCTACATGCAACCCTGGGTGTAAAGCACTGGCTTTGGGTCACTCAGACACCTAGCTCAGCTGGCTGGGAGCTGTCTGAGTGGGCGATAGCAGGGCCTGCCTGGCTTCCATCTGTCCAGATGGCGTTTGCCCCAGGCCTTCTCCCAGATGGTTAGCAAACACTCACAATCTAGAATGCACTCAGCCATGAGGGATGGAAAGATGGGGGTCACTGCAAGATAGAATAGGAAAATCAAGATGTCCAAAGGGAGAATTAAAGATGTTTTGAGAGAGAGAGAGAGAGAGAGAATCCCAGCTTCCAAGTACATGAACAAATTATGGAAAAACAGGGGTATTAACAGAGCCAGTGAGCTCTTTAGAGGACAACTGAGGCCAAGTACAAAAAGAAGCTCCCAGCCCCACAGAAGGTAGAATTTCTAGGGACAGAGTGAAAAGGGGAAGCTGGTTTCTTTTAAAGTATTTATTTAGAAAAATAAGGCAGGCTTAGTCTCCTCCCTTTGTGAGGGGTCACTTGGGCTCAGTGTGTTACATCTGTATTTGCAGATCCATCCACATGGGGGTCCAGTACATCCTGGTTGGCTCCATACTGTGACGGGCCTCAGACTCCTCTGGCTGCTACAGTGTTTGCATTCAATCTTGTGCAGGTCTCTGCCATGAGGACTCCAGTGGAAACAGGGCAGTCCGGCCATAGTCTGTGTGTCACTCCCGAGGCCACAGGAGCGGCAGGGGTAGAGGCTCTGTGCTTTCCTTAATGGAAGCTTAGGGCTGGAAGCGCGGGGAGCTGACGTGGGGCTGGTGGAAGGCATGAGTGCTGTACACCACCTCCGGGGGTGATGGGGTGCTGGTGGCCAGCACAGAGCACAGGGGCTCATGGTTGCTCAGCACCGATGTGAAGTACTTCAACTCCTCTGTGAGCTGCTTGATCTCCTTGCGCAGGGCTGCATTCTGTTTCTCTAGGTCTTCACTCTCCTGTAAGAGGATCATAGCCATCAGTCATCAATGTCAGGGATGGCCAAGCAGGAAGAAGTGAAGGTGAATCTAGTCATAGAGAAGGGCATCAGAGAATTTGTATGTGCAGGTTCATATGTGCTTGGATGCAAGTACATATATGTGTATTCATGTGCATGCCCAGACAGTGAGCTGAACCATATGAGAATGTGAGTTGTCCATTTTAACTGGTAAGAGTAACAACTTCACATAATTCAACCTTTCTTGGTCCATGTTTCTATTGCTATCACAAGATCCTGGAGGCTAGGTAATACAGTATATAGAAAGCAGGTTGAGTGAACTTACAGTGCTAGAGGTCCAAGGACATGCCACAAAGCATCTGTGCCTTGCAGTGAAGGCCACATGCTTCTCCATGCTTGGTGAGAAAGACAGAAGGTAAGAAGATGAGCGGAGAAGAAGCTTGTATATAAGGGAGAAGAAAAGTGCTAGCCTCTCTATAATAACCGTTCTCATGGTAACATGCTCTGTCCTGTGACAAAGGCACCAATCTCTCATGAGGACCTGACCACCACCAGAAGGCACCACCATCTCTCCACACTGTTATTATAATGGAGACAAATCGTCCACATGAATTCTAGTGAGGACACACCATAGGCAAACCTCACCAAGGTGCATTGTGACTATGCTCTTTTGTACACATGTGTGTACAAGTAAGTCTGAGAGTTGAGAGTGGCAAGCATGTACCAAAGAAAGTAGGCTGGCAAGCTAGTGCCTGAGAGAAGTAGTTGTGCAAATATTTTTAATTTTTTTAATAATGTATTTGGTACAAGGTTTTACTATGCAGCTCAGACTCATACTGATCCTCCTGCTTTTAGCCTCCTCAGCATTGGGATTACAGGCATGCAACACCTGCCAAGTCTTGGTGGCCAGGGTCAAGGCCAGTGCTGCATGAGGTGCTGAGGATCAGTCCACTGAGCTATCTCGCTGGCCGTTGTGAGAATATTTTATACTAACTTAAATTTCTTTCTACTCTGGAATACCACATGTTATCTAAATGTTTTTGGAGTTTGCAGTTAACCTTACTGATCCATGGCTAATTGTGTACTTCTCCAGACTCTAGAACACAAACTCTATGGATCAAAGAGAGCCATGGTATTCTATTCCTTCTGTCCACCCAAGGGGGGGGGGTTTACATGTGGACCCTACATATC
Organism: Ctenomys sociabilis; assembly: GCA_004027165.1. Taxonomy (NCBI): domain Eukaryota; kingdom Metazoa; phylum Chordata; class Mammalia; order Rodentia; family Ctenomyidae; genus Ctenomys; species Ctenomys sociabilis. The sequence goes on along the minus strand of PVKA01049613.1, from coordinate 9,073 downwards.
ACTCTTGGACATGTATTCTAAGATGTTCCTAAGACCAATAGCAATATATATAGCACCCAAGAGATACCATGTTTTTGCTGTACCTATGATAAAATTTAATTTATAAACTAGACACACTAAGAGATTAGTGATAATAGTAAAATAGAACTACTATGCTGTGCTGAAATTATTTAAAACTTCTGCATTACTTATTGCTGGAATTGTTCATTTCATATTTTCAGGCCACTGTTTACCGCAGGTAACTAAAATCACAGAGAGGAAAAGCTTGTTAGGAGCTGCTGTATTCTGTGTGTCCAAAGCCTGCACAGAAACGGAGTCCCTTTTTCTCCAGAAAAACCTTTTTCCTATTGCTCAGGTGAAATTTCAGATTCATGGGTCAGAAATCCTCGGGATTGGGGATGGGGAGATAACTCATAGTGAGACCCTATATCAAATAAAAATAAACAAACAAACAAAAATAAATATTCGCTGCACAGGAACCCCCATCTCTGACCGGTCAGAGCCGGATTATTTTACCGCATGGCTGCTTCCTGCCCCCCACCCCTTTACCGAAAGGTAAGAGGAGCAAGAGGAGCAAGGAAATGAGACTTGGGGTGTTGGTAAGACCTGAGGCCCGGAGTGCTGGCCCCTTCCTCGAGCCCGCTCCCTCGCCCCCTCTGAGAATTTCCACTGGTGAGAACATTTACTGTAATCGCGGCGCTCCGCGGCCCGGGCAAACCCCGGGCGGACGGGCGGGCGGGCGGGCGGCAGGGAGGGGCGCGGCCGCCTCTGACCTTCGCCTGCTGGGGTCGCGCTTTCGGGAAGTGGCCGCGTTAATCCGCGGGCCTCAGCCTCGCGCCGCCCCGCCCGCCCGTACCCGGGACCGGAAAGCAACCCCAGTGAAAATAAACTGCCTCCGCCTGGGGAAAGCCACACCGCTTCCAGCCGGGCCCGCGGGAGAAAGGCTTCGGCTTCTCTGTGGGAGGCGGCGGCTGGGCCGGGCGTGCAGGCCCGGCCGCTCAGGCTCGGGCCTTGGGGACCCCGATCCTGGCGACAGTGGCCTAGGTGGCTAGAAGGACTCCTAGCAGGCTGGCGTAGCTTTTATCCTGAGGGATGACTGTTGCCTTCCCTCGCTCTCTGGAGGGCGAGGAGGCTGGGAAGGAGATGGTTTCTTCCTTGGTGAAAGAGGAGTGGGCCCTCTGGGTTCGGGGAACTCATTTTGGCTCAGTGAACTCCTCAGCAGAGTTCTCTGAGAGGGACACCCAGCAGCTGCCACTGTCCCCACTCCGCAGATGAAGCCAACTGAGGATGGGGTGCCAGGAGCATGGCAGCAGCTGTTAGGAGAAAGTGCTGCAAGATTTGCCACAAGGCACACCTTTTCTCAGAAGTTCAGAAACTGAGCTGTGGACCCAGAGGCCCAGGGCCAGAAAGGGGCCAAGCAGGGTGTGACTTGGGGCCCATGCCCCACCTTGCTGGCTTGCTGCTTCAGAGCCAGTAGGCACAAGTGGGCTCCATCAGTGCTCACTGGGATTGGGGGCTCCAGACCTAAGTAACCCTAGGTGACCCTCGGTGACTGGCTTAGACCAAAACAAAAGGATTCTCAACCCTAGAGGCACACCAGGTCCCCTGGTCAGCATTACAATACTGATGGTTGGCTTGCTGTGGTGTAACAGGTCTGGGTGCGGCCTGGGGATTTAATGGGCTTCCACAGAATTAGATCTCAAGCCCCTTACTGTCAAATACGCTAGATTCCAAACTTGTTTCTGAGCCTCTACCACCCCAATCCTGGGCCTGAGGGAAGTGTGAGTGTGTGTGCATTGAGGACAACTAAGTACAGACTCCATTTATATGAGATTAATGGAGGCCCAATTTTTGAAATAACCTCACCTGACTTAATAACTAACCTTTATTGACTACTATCATGTGTTGGTCCCTCTTTAAATTTTCTGGCTTTCATTATGTTTAATCTTTGCAATAACCTATGTGGTAAATAATATTATCTCCTTTTACAGACAGAGAGAAGTTAAAGAGGGCCTTGTTCAAGGTCACACAGCTAGGGGAGTTTGAGCACCAGGACTTGAATTGAAGCAGTCTGGCTTTACAGACTGTCCCTCCTTCCTGTCTTGCCTTGGAGTCTGTAACTTTAATGAAATCTGATAATCCTCTCCTGGAGGCCTTCAGCCTTTTAGCTTTTCAGTTTCACCTTGCCTCTTCCTGCAAATCCAGATGCTAATGTTGCAGTTCCTCCTCACCTGGTGCCACTTCTGTCAGGAACCATACACTTTGGAGGTGACTTAAGAAGAAGCTTCGTGGGGCCTGGGAACACTTTGGGAAATCCCCTATTGGAGGGGCTGAAGATGGGTCACTCAAAGAGCTCTGGGGTGATGGGGAATCCCCAGGCAGTTCCCCTACCCCCAGGCTGCCACGTTGGAACAGAGACTAAGAGGATAGGCTGGCCTTTCCTATCTGGGCCTACTGCTTTAGCCGGAACTCCCCAGGCATTCCCAACAGGGCTTGGCCCTCTGCCCTGCCAGTTCTGGGTTAGTGCTTTGACCTTCTTGCATTTTCAAATTACCATTTCCAGAAGAGTGAAAATAATCCCTGCTCAGGAAAATAGTCTCTAAAGAGAACATGTAGTCACTGTTGGTACAGTGACCTTTTAAGCTCACACCCACACCTCACTTAGTGGCAAAGTTTATCCCTCTCACCCAGCTATGTGTTCAGTCTCCTTTAGTTACCACCAGCTCCAGTTACTTCCCCAGCAAAGGGAGGATCTATGCCTACATCTCCCACCACTCCTAGGGAAATCAGACCCAGTACCTGTAAGGAAATAAGAGAAATCCCCCAACCATAGGTTGTGACACCAGATGATATACGTGTCTGATTCTGAAGAAATCTTCATTCTCAAGTCTTTTGAGTTGAAGCTCTCAGGACATAAGTTTATTCGTCAGACATTTAGCCAGATGTAGGCTCTTAGAAGTGATGTCACCTGTTCCTTGGCTGTCAGTACCAATTTCATTGGCCTGAAATATGAAAATTACTTAGGCTGGCTCAGTGAGCATCCACCCCAGTATCTGATCCTTGCTTTCTCTAGTCTATGAAAAGAAGCACTCAAATGCCCAGTTTCCAATAGGATGATTGTGTAACAGTTATGACCAATGAGATAAAAGCAGAAGTATAAGAATAGGTTGGGAGTAAATCTTCTGTTTCCACTAAAAAGGCAGAACCTCCTCTCAAAGCTAAAGACCACCTTCCACCTTCCCTGCTCACTGACTGGTGCCTAGAAGTTCTTCAGCCGTATTGTATCCTTTCACAATGAAAGCCATATACCAGATAGGAGTGGCTGCACAGACAAGGGGAGCTTATCTCTTTCTTGCTTGTGTACCCATTTCTCAGCTTCTTGGTATGTGCAAATGTGAACTCGACACTGTTTCTTTCTTTTTTTTTTTTTAATCTCCTGAGGTAGGGTCTCCCTGTGTACTTCAGTCTGGCCTTGAGCTCACTTTGTAGCCCAGGCTGGTCTCAAATTTACAAGATCTTCCTGCCTCAGCCTCCTGAGTGCTGGGATTACAGGTGTGTACCACCACACCTATAAGTAGCCCCTTGGCTACTTGACACCATTTCTATGACATGTAGCTGAATATAACCCTGACTGGTCTTCAAACTAGGGAGGTTACTACTAGCAAGATAAGTTTTAGAAAAGCAACAAAAATAAAACAACTAGTTAACAATTGCCATGAAAGCAAAGGTTTGAAGTGTTTCTTGAAACCATCAGACCACTGGGACAGAATTGCCTCCAAATTCAGTCCACTTTATGCCACAGACACCTGGCTGGCCTTGGGGTCCTGCTCCTGACTCAACACAGGCTGCAATCTCTAGTTCCTGCAGAGGTTTAAATTAACAGTCTTCGTTCTTGGCCTTGCCCCCACACCCCGTCCCCACGCTAAGGTTCCAGTTTCATTGTTCTGGGGTGGGTCACAGGTCTCAAGATTTTAAAAATACTTCCCAGGTGACCTAATGTTCAGGAAGGTTGAGAATCATGTTCATAGAAGATTTAATTTAAAATAATATATAATGTTTAATGTTAGTACATTTACATATGAAAATAACTATAATAGATTGCACCAAAATATGAAAAATTTTAAAGAGTTCAGAAAATCATTTGAGTTCATTTTTTTCTAATATGAAATGCTTACTAGTTATTTCACTATTTCATTACTATTACATTTGGTGAAAAGGATTTCGAGTAGCCCAGCATAATTTATTCTGATGGAAAGGCAAGAAGCAGGGGATCTGTTTAAGTATCATTAATTATAACGTGGAAACTTGTTACCTTTTGAATTATTGAACTCATGAAGACAAAAGCTACCACTAACTCGTGGTTTGGCTTTGTTTTGTTTTTTAACACAGGGTTTTGCTATGTAGCTCAGTTTGGCCTTGAACTCACTACATAGCCCATGCTGACCTCAAACTCATGTTGATCCTTCTGCCTCAGCTTCCCGAGTACTGGGACTACAGGCATGCACAACCATGCCTGGTAAACTTGTACTTTGTTCTCAGTGACAAGGACAGTGTCTGGCATATAGTAAGTATTCGATAAAGTCATGTTGCTTGACCATAAATTTAGAACCTATAATGCCTTCCCAAATCCTGGTAAGTGTTTATAAGGAAATTGATGTCTATAAGACTTGAGAGGGAGCGTTTAGGCCAACATCCAACTATTTTAATAGCTACTACCTCCCTGTCCCTAGGCCATTTTCAACATACAATTTTATTGTCTTTGGAGCACCTCATTGTGTGATTAATACCTTTGTTATTTGTCTGTTTTCCAAACTTCTAACTGAATGCAAAGCCCTTGAAATCAGAGACTGTTTTGTCACTGCTATGATCTCAGTGCCTGGAGCAAAAGCAGATACTTGCTAGGTACCTCCTCATCCCTGAAGACATGAGCTCCACTCCTGGGAATACAGGCTGTGCTTTGACGGTGCCCTCTAGCTCTCTGCCTTCTCCATGAACAATGAGGATGTTCCTCACCAGCTGAGTAGCCACAAAATATGTCAGCTATAGGATCCTCAGTTGTAGGAGTCTCTTTTGGCCCTAGGAATCTTGGCCTTCTGCTTGGCTCTGAACTTTATTTCCCTGGATTTCCATAAGATCTCCAGGCCATCTTCTTTGATTCTACTGTGGCTATGGTGACCGCACATTTTCTGAGACTGTCCCAGTTCATATATGTTGTCTTGGTGAAACACTCATCAGTGCCTTCTTTTGTTTTCTAAAGTTCGAGGGGTAAATTACAAGGTCACCTATCAAAACCTAACCTCGAAATTCCAGCTCAGTGATATCTCTGTCCACTTCCTCAGTTTCTTCAGTTTCCTCAGCTATCTATTTGACCATTTCCATCTGTTAAGTAAAACTATACTGTATCACTACATTAAAGTGCTTATTTTTGTTTTGTTTTTGTGGTACTGACAATTGAACCCAGAGAGTACTGTGCTATATTCCCAGCTTTATGTATGTGTGTGTGTATGTATCTATCACAGAGTCTCACTAAGTTGCCCAGGCTGGCCGTGAGCTAGAGGCATCTGTCACCATGCTCAGTGCAAGGGTGTTTTTTTTTTCCATAAAAATAGCCATGACATAAGCCCCCTAGCAACACCTGTTTTTATTGGTATACACTGTCATCTTGTACCTTTTAGCAAACATGCATACTTATTTTTACAAAATCTCACCCCTAGTACTTCTACAGCTTGCATTTTGCTTTCTGTCATGACATGGTCTACAGTCACTACAGTATTACTTTTAACCCCTATTTCACCAAACCACAATACATAAAATGGTCTAATGTTTGATGTTTGGGTTGCTACCTATGTGTTGTAACTATAAATAAAGCTAGAATGAACATCATGATGTTTTGTCTTTTTTCAGTTATTTATGAGGGAGATTAGTAAGGCAAATGGCACAATCATTCTTCAAGCCGTGGTAAACATTGCTGTAAAAGGTACAGTGTCATCAGTAGCGAATTTATGCATCAACTTGACTGCATTCAGTGCCCCTTCACTATTACAGTGGTTAGAGCAATCTGGCTGACAAGGAGGAATCTAAGTGATACAAATTTTAAATAATTTCTTTTGCCAGCTAGCATTATGATGTTCTCAAATTCATTTTTTTGTTTATATGTGATTGTTATATTTAGGCTTATTTCTCAATATCACTTTAGTGTAACAAGTTATCAATTACTAAAGAAGGATAAATTCTCTGTGTCTGTCTTAGTACAGCACTTTTAACCAGGGGTGATGATTTTTCTTTTTTCCTCTAGGGGACATTTGTCAAGTTCTAGAAATGTTTTTGATTGTCATAACTGGGTGAAGTGGTTTTACTGGCACTGGCAAATTTTGCATTTCACAATAGTCAGGACAACCACATACACATAACAAAGAGTTAATGGGTTCACAATGTTGACAGTGCCTAGGTTGAGAAACCCTGCTTTCCTGCCTTAGTGTATGTTGTAAGACATAATCAGAATAGGAAATTAGGTTATTTTCATTTTGGTAGGAAAAATGTTGTATAAGCTTTCTGTTTAAATCCTCTGCACAGTGATCACAGTCAATGTTTTTCTTTAAAAAGATGCTCTTTCTGCGGCCTACATATTAATTCTTTATTTCATTTGAGTTAAATATTTTCCCCAATACATTATTGTCCTTTTCATTTTATAGTACTACTTTAAGATCTCTTTTAATAAAGAACTGTTTCAAATCCAGCCTCTGTCAATCTTAAACTCTGTTTTTGGTCTCTCACTGTTTACTTGGGTCAGAGAACTGGTATGAATCTGGTTGTCAGACATTCTGGGTAATGGCCTATTTCCCAGCTTACCCTTTGCAAGGGACAGAATAGGGCCAGTGTCACCTAGAGCAAAGCTCTGTTCAACAAAAAGACACAAAACAAAAACAACCTGGTGGGAAGGCCAAAGTTTGTGCCCTCAGGTATATTTGAGAAAGACAACAGATTCCTCATTAGAAATGAAACAGGTTGTCCTCAAAGATCTCTGGGGTCTGTCTTAATTCTGTGATTCCACAAATAAGGTAATGTGATCATAATTATTATGATTCCCTTCACAAAATATCATGTGGACCCAGGTGAGTTTCTGTACTGATACCTCCAAATCTGAAGCAACTTGTGTTCTATGGAGCCAACCTACGCCAAAGAAGCAGGGTCAGGTTGAGACCTACAGAAACCAGGAAACCCAGAAGCTTGGGCTCTTGGTAACACTCCTTCTGCCCAAGAGAAGGAATTCTGCATCTGCTGAGGATGGCTTCATGAAGGTAGACACAGAACAAGCTGCTATAGGGTTGTGACCTGGGGCCTAGGCTCCTTGGTAGACAGCATTCTTTAAGGACTTAAGATCAGTCCTGTCAAATAGGCCTCCCCAAACTAACACATGCTAACCCATCACTGGTGGGATAAGCAGTTGGGATGCTAAATTCCTTTGATGTGATTTTTTTCCTTCCCAAATAAAATAGCTTTTTAAAGACTATTTTAGACTACTTCTAATTTTTTTTTTTAAGTACAGACATTCATCACCATAACAAAAATGCAGAAAAGTACTATATGGAAGGTAAACTACCCCAAATCCAGCACTCAGAAACAATCATAATTAGCATTTTAGGAAATATCTCTTTATATGCACCCATTCCCCAAACCCACGGACTATACCAACAATATCATACCCTGAGAACTTTATAATTTGCCTTTTCCACTAGATACTACCTCTAAGTTGATGAATACTGATCAGCGTAGTCATTGTAATGCCAACATAAAATTCCACTATGTAAATGGATCGTGATATACTTCATCTCCATTGGTAACCCCCTGCCAAACTTCATAGGATCAATGAAGTGTTGGTTGTCCACACATACTGAGGAACTGACCACTCTTAGACAATTTTTGCTTTAAACTCTTGTAGGTAGACTTACTGTCTCAGAGGTTATTCTCACATAAGATGGTGATATTTATTGCTACACAGCCTTCTCAAAAATGGCTTTAACTGATATATTTATAGTTTACTTTATTAGCCAAGCCTAATGATGGATGGAATAAAAGTGTGAATTTTGGAGAATGTTGCTTAAAAAAAAGAACAGAAAAATTCAGGAAAGATTCAAAGAAGAGGTAAGCTAGGGAAGATGAAGACATCTTCATGTGAGTTTAGAGGAAGCAATATAGTTTACTGGTTAGGACTATAGGTTCTGCAGTTACAACTACACAACCTTGGATAAATTAAGCCAATGAAAGGGATTTTTGGACAGATTAAATGAGGTATTGTCAGTATAGTAATTAATACATGATTAATTACTTCATACACAGTCATGTATTCTATTACTACATTTCAAAAAAGATATTCATAGCAGCAGAGTCCTATGAAAGGCAGCTCGTTTCCATCAATGGTTCACTAACTTTCCATTGAACTTTTTAAAGCTGGAACTAGCCAGAACATTCCCTTTCTGTTCTATTGACGTGTTACTTCTCTGTGCAATGAATATTAAGGCATGGTCTCCAAGGCAAAGAAAAATAACTAGAGGAGTATAATAGGACCAGAAGTGGCCTTCTCTTCCAGGTGTTCCCAGAAGGCCAAGAAAAAGGAACTCAGTGCCATTCTATGGGGACAAGGAGTTTAACATCTTTGCTGAGTTCCTTTTTCTCCCTGAATTAATTGTAAAAACCGTTTTCCCATAAAATTAGCTCAAAATAGCTCAGCAGATTAAAGCACCTGCAAGCAGGTGCAGGGGCCAAGGGTTCATGCCCTAAACACCTTGTAGACCCTTCCCTAAAATAAAAAAAAATAAAAAAAAACCCAAAACATTAGCTCAAAGCTTCATTTAATACCTAATTTTTACTGTGGATTTTTTTTATCAGATATGCATTAAACACATACTTGGAATTTGTAAACCCCTCTCTTTTCATTATGTGAGATTCCTTCAGGATCTAGCCCTAGGGAAACATTTAGCCCATCTCAAACTGCCTACTGAATTTGGTCCTATTACTCTAGCTTTCTCCTAGTGCCACATATACATATATATGTGTGTGTGTGTGTGTGTGTATG
>PVKA01049612.1:0-13140 GCA_004027165.1 Ctenomys sociabilis | reverse complement strand
AGGACGGCGGAGTCGGCCGCGCTGTCTCTGGCCGGTCTCAGGAGCTGGGCGGGGGCGGGCGGGATGGAGCAGGACGGCGGAGTCGGTCGCGCTGTCTCTGGCCGGTCTCAGGAGCGGAGAGTGGGTCCCACGCAGGCGGTGTCAGTGCTCTCAATCTCCTGCAGAATCCGCTCATGCTCCGGGACGGTACCCAGACACTCGCCGCTCTCCGCCATCTTGGCTGGAGTCTGAGAAGCCAGCCAGGGGTTGACATTCTAAACAGGAAGCATGGGTCACCTTGAGAAAATAAGGAAGAGCCACTAACCCAACCCCCTATGAGAAAAGCCCCCATAATGCATTTGTGCCCTCTCACTATGTGACGTGCTTCCCCCCATTCGATCCTGATTTAATTTATTTTACCTGAGCAATAATACTTATAGTCTTAGTGGTTGGCCATAGTTTTATCTCTCTTCATGCTCACCTTACAATTTTCCATTTTTTTCCACCTTGGACCCACCTCCCACTGTAATTTTCTCTATAAAAATCCCTAAACTTTTTTTTAGACTTTTTAAAAAATATTTTTTTAAATCCCTAGAAAAGGCAGGATCCTTGGCAATCTACTTAGGACCCCTTCTATCTCTCTTGAACAGAAGTTTTCTTTCTCCCCAATAAACACATTCTACTAATAACCTCCATCGTTCCTAAAATTCATTCTTTGATTTTAGAGAACATGAATGCATACCAGACATCTAGCAGGTTGGGAGTTTCCTTCCCTTGTATCAAGATGATATTGATGGGACTCTCTGTTAGATTGGACTTCAAATGTTGTGTTGAATCGTGCTCCTTCAAACCTCAGATGGTGATGTTCTAACCCTACTTCCTCTGAAAGCGTTCTGCCTTGGAAATAAGGGGTTAGCCCTTTTACTCAGATTAAGATGAGGGCATGCTGGAGCAGGATAGGATCCTCATCCCCTATGCCTGGTGCCCTTGTGAAGAAAACAAAGGCGGATACCCTGCTCAGGAAGACAGAGCTCAGGTGATAAACCAACAGCAGCCAAAGCAACCACCAGATGCTAAGAGAAAGCCTGAAACAGATGCCCCCTCAACCCTCAGAAGGAACCAGTCCTGTGAACACCTTGACCTCACACTCCTGACCTCCACAAGCATAAACAATAAAGTTCAGTTGCTTAAGCTGCCCAGTTTGGAACACTTCATTATGGCAGTCCTAGAAAACCCATACAAAAGAAAGGCATATTTTTATTTGTTCATGACACATTTCCTAAGTACAAAGTATAAAGCAAAGGTTTTCTGAAGGATACCAAGCTTGACATTGCCTGTGACTGTTAACTTCATCTAGAGACCAGTCATGCAACTCTACCTTTGGTCACAAGGGACTGCTGGCAGGAATCACTGGTCCTTCTAGAAATAATGTAGATGCGAGGTTCATGGCTACATAAACCCACTCAGCCTCTCTGCCCTATGCCCTGGTCCCCAAAAAAATGCAGAGGCCTGTGATTATACACCTTCTCTACCATATCTATACTCATCTCTCTTAGCCATCTCCTCTATTGATATGCATATGCAAGCATTCTAGAACATGCTCCCGTGACAAACAGACTTTCTCACTCAGCCTTTTCACTACATACTTTAACTAAAACCCAGCTCTGCCCTGAGGACACTCTGTGTCCTTGCATATGGATTTCACACTTCTCCTCACAGCTCTGTCCTGGAGACATGAGGAACACACACAGGAAACGCTATTCCCTTGACAAAAAACAAGCTTGAGCCTTCACTCTTCCTGCTCTTCTACAAGCCAGTGACTCACAGTACTGGGTGAGGAAGAGAAGTCCTAGGCCCTCTTCCTCTCTGCTCTCCTAGCCTGAGAAACTCTGGGGAGTGGAGAAAGAAAGTTTGCCCTGACCAACCTTCTTGGCCTATTGTTCAGCCCAGGACCTGCACTTATAAATGGTAAAAACATTCTTTTCTATCATGAAATCCACATTATTACATTATTTCCTGTCGAGGTTATCATCCTGATATTCAGGGGTATACTTTGAAACTCTGAAGCATAACAAGGAAGCTGCTTTCCCTACATTTTTGGCATAATTTCCTGATCTTCCCTGATGCAATGGAAGTCTCCAAGGAACACTTTCATGACAGAATATATCCTGGAGAAAGACTGGATTCACTGTTTTTCTGCACCAGTCTCCTGCTGCTAGACAAGGTGGGGAGTGGTGGGAAAGGGGGTCTAAGAAGATATTCAAGGCTTCTGGGAGGAGCGATGGAGCCAATTTGGAATTACTAGCCCACATTTCTTCTTGTCGCATCCATCCATGCTTTTCTTCCATCTTCCACACCACAGTGGAAGAGTGGGAGACAGTCCCACTGTCTCCTCTCTTGACAAGGATATGCATGCATTCTAGAACAGGTCCCCATGGCCATGAGTGTCATTGCCTTGAATGACTTGTTTGAAATTACCTAAATTAAGAAAGAAGACAAAATTCAGCTGAGTTTCTATACAAACTTTTTTTTTAATTCATAGTAGAGTTAGCAGCATAGGTAACCAGGGAAGCTTCGATTTTCAAGGACTGAGACAAGCAGGAATATATCATAAACTCCAACAGAAACCTTTCTTGGAGAAGTCACGCAGCATGAAGGCTAAGGAGACTCATGCAGCACACTCCAGTGCCTTGGAGTTCTGAGAACAGAAGGATAAACCTAGGACTGAGAACAACTGACAACCTCAGGGAAAAGAGGAAGAAGAGGAAGGGAAAAACCTCAACCTGGCAGAGGAACCACAGGCATGCCTATGTTTATCTGGAATTGTTTCAATCTAGAGTCTAGAAGTATGTCCGCCCTGGGGCCCAAAGACCACTTGCCCTCTCTGGGTTTAGATATTATAGTGACAGACATTAAAAAACAAAGGAATTTTTGTTACATATATATATTAACTATATGTTTTGTATGCAGCCCAAGAGAATTCTCTTTTACTCAGTATAACTCAGGTAAGCCAAAAGGTCTTACAAGACTTTAGATGAAGTCTCCCTAACCCAGAAGAGAAACTAAATTGTTATATAGGAGAGGAGATAAATTACACTCTATGGCATACTTAAAATTTGACTTATAAGGGCCAGGGGGATAGCTCCATGGAATAAGTGCTTCCCTAGCAAGCACAAGGGCCTGAGTTCAATCCTTGGTTTCACCAAAAAAAAAAAAAAAAAAATTTGACTTATAACTACTATGCCTAATAACAACCCCCTCCCTTTAATTCCAGGCATGCAACCCACTACTCAAGCACATTCCCTATATAATGTTCCTTCCTGGCCCTTCAGTGACCTCTTGCTGCACCAAAATCCTGACTCCTCACCATGACTAAACAAAGCCATATATCATATCATTGCAAGAGTTTTCCAAGCCCTTTCCCACCTCATGTTTAGCAACAGTCCAGCTCCTGGCCTAAGCTGCTTAGACTCCTCAGGCTTCTCACCTTTAAGACAGACTGAAATATCACCTCTTTAAAGACACTTTCTTTGGCCATCCTGAGGTTTCATGTCTACTCCCAGACCCACAGTTCTCTATCTCAGCATTGGAGGACCTTCATGAATACGCTCACCTTTTCTGTGATTGCATCACTAGTTATTCATCTTTCACCTCTGTTAGTAATATTTATGAAAGTAAAGGCTATATAACTCTAGTTTAACTTTTTATTCCCAGGTATTAGATGACAGAATGAATGAATCCTGGCTCACTGTCAATGCAACTTCTTCAATGGAGAAAGAAGAGGGATGCTTTCACTGTTGATGTGGGTAATGCCTCACATCTGTTTATAACACCCTAGGGAGCATTTTGCTTTAACAAGCCCAGGAATTTACATTTCCAAGAAACACATGTGGTTACTAGTGACATTAAACCAACGGTGAACAACCTTTTCTGGTTGGGAGCCAACTCAGGCAAAACACAAATGTTTATGATACTTTAAAATTTAATATGAAAGCATCTTTACTGAATCCAGTGGGGTGGGGAGAGTGATACGGAGTTTTGCCATTGAGATGATGTGCCTTGTTGGTCAGCTAAATATGAATGAGCCAATGGGTTTAGCATAAAGCTGCTAAAATTCCAAATGAGCAGCACTCTTCAGGAACTCATCTCCAGTTCCTGACAGAGCTTCTAAAATCCTTGGATTTCCTAAGTGATAGGGGTGATAGGACCACATTTCCTTATTCATAGCAAGCCTTGACTTTATCCTACTGAGGTGACTCTTGGTGGGACTCTAGACAGCTTCAGGATTGGAGCTTGTTTCCAGAGAAGCCAAGCATGTGACTGGAAGGTTGAAATATCTAGCTCCTTCCCTGTAAAAATGAGAAGAGGTGAGGGATTGAAGACTGAATTCAGTCATCAGTCACCAGCAACACAACCCATTATCCCTACATAATGAAATCTCCCTAAAAACCTCTAAACAGAAGAATTCAGAGAACTTGTAACTGGTCAACACTTTGAGGGCCAAGCGTGTGGTCACATAAAGGACAGAGAAGGCCCCACTCCTCCCCCAAACCATGACCTGTTCATCTCATTTGCTTGTTCCTAAGCTGTAGTTTTTGTAATACATCATAAATAGTATTTTTCTGAGTTCTGTATATCCATTAAATTATTAAACCTGAGAAATGTATTGTGGGAAGCTTCTTAGTTTATAGCTGGCCAGTTAATAGTAACAGTGACAACCTGGGACTTGTGACCAGGACCCGAAAGGCTAGCAGAACTGTCAAACTAAGTCTTTAATTTATGGGATCTGAACACTCACTCTAGGATGATAATAACAGAATTGAGCTGAATTGAGTTGTAGGACAGCCAGCTGGAGTCTGAGCGTTGAAGTGGTATTGGAAATGACACCCTGCATTTGGAGTCAGAAGTGCTCTGAGTAAAAACAGTCAAACATCTTATTTTTTTCCTCTTAGGTGTGTGTCACAGTTAAAGCCATGATCTCCAAAGGAAGAGAAACACAGGCTAGGGACACATGAGGTTAGTCACTGGGTCACAGGACAGATATTCTAGAATTTCTATTTATTTTTTGCCTCATCCTTTAAAAATACATGGTAATTGTATGATAGCATTAAAAAAGTTTTACAATAAATAAATTTATGTGCATACACATACACATTAGGAACACAGGAGGATTTAAAACCTCATGCAGATAGGAAGACCTACTGGAAAAATATTGAAAGCTATTGATGCTATATTCCTTAGTACATTAAATTATTTCATCCTTGAAACAACACTGTGAGAAACATTATGATTCTTACTTAACAGATGGGATAATTGAGGCTTAACCATGAATTGATGGGCCCAGTGTAACACAAAGTATTAGGGACAAAGCTTGCTCTAGAATATGTGCCAATCTACTGTCTACTGACTACCTAATTATGCCAGGCCTTGTAGGTATTGGGGATAAAAAGACAAAGAAGATAAACTTTGGCTCCCCAATACACCCAATGTTCTCAGGGGGGTCACCCATTCCCTCTGCTCAGGGCCTGGGACCTTCTGAAGGTGTCCACCATCAGTTTCCTGGAGCTCCCCTCTTTGCTACTGTTCCACTCTCCTGCCCTAACCCCAGACAGACTCTCCCATCCTTTAAGGCAGATAAGAGGGGAGTGGTGGTTCTGCCTGAGGTACCCCAAAGACATCCTGGAAGTGGCTGGGTCTTTCTGGGGCTAACAGGCTGAATAGAGTGTGTGAGGTAGATGGCATTCTGAAAGTCCCCAGCAGGAAACACAGACCAGAATGAGGACAGTGTGTCACAGAGCCTGCCTCAGGCCACAGGAAGAAGTCCACAGGCTGTGGGCTGGAGGGAGAACTGTGACAGAGATAGGACCTGGCAGAATTTCAGTCCAGAAGATACATTGCAAAACTGATGTCTCCTGAGTGCCACAGGAAGAGCAGAGTCTTGTTTCCTGGCATACCGCTGGGGCAGAAGCTCATTAACCAGGGAAGAAGCAATAACTCAGTTACTGGAACCAAAACACATAGACACAGTGCAACCAGCAACAACTGGGGCTTATCAGAGCATCAGCTACCCATCTCAAATAACTTTTAACTCCTACACCACAGAACAGAACTCTTTTGAGGAAGAAACAAGAAATAGTGGAATAGAAACAGAAAAGCATAATGCCTTTATTCATTCATTAAACACTTATTGAGAACCTACTATGTGCTAGTCACAGCCCTAGATATCAAGTACAAACATAAATAAGGCAGCTAACCCTACCTTGAACAGTTTGCTAAGGAAAAAGAACATAAACAAGAGAAAAATAGAACAAGATATATTGGGTGCTAAGAGGAGATAGCAGAGATCCAAAGGACTTTGTACTTTTATCAAGATGAAAAGATACAAGCATATCCAAGCATAAATGGGATTTAAGAGTACTTCTAAGCCAGCATGCTGGTGCATGCCTGTAATCCCAGCACTCAGGAGGCTGAGACAGGAGGATTGCTTTGAGTTCGAGACCAGCCTGAGCTACAAAGTGAGCTTAAGCCTGAACTGCATAGTGAGACCCTGTCTCAGAAAAAAAAAAAAAAAGAGTACTTCTAATGAAAAGGAGGCAAGAAGATATATGGGAAAGAGGAGACCTCATGACTGAAAGAGCACAGGGATCCAGAAAGAGCAAGATCTCAGGCTTCTCTCTGTGGTGCTGTTTTTCAGCAGGAGTAATAAATGTAGCTCCATAGCTTGAGGAGGATGTTAGGCACACAGTGTGCTGCAGTGTGATAGAAGAGCGTGGCATTTGGATGACCTGATTTTGGGGCTCTGTCCCTTTCCCAACACTAGTGAGGCCAGGAAAATCAGTTAACTTCTTTTAGCCTTGGACTGATTTGTTTCCCTAGGACCTCAGACAGCCATAATTCAGCTCATATAATCCTTAATTCCTGACACACTCTCCCCAGCATGTGAATTATCTTTTTTTTTTTTTTTTTTTTTTTTTTTTTTTTTTTTTTTTTTTTTTTTTTTTTTTTTTTTTTTTTTTTTTTTTTTTTTTTTTTTTTTTTTTTTTCCGCCCGCCCGCCCGTGAATTATCTTTTTTGAACCACTGCATAATGTCTCATTCTGTGAATGTATATATGGATCTGTGATCTATGTCTGAGTTGGCAAGACATGTCAGTAAGGAAAAGAGAAACTGTTAACCAAACAGAGCTGGAAAACAAAGTAATTATCCATATGGAATAAGATGAAAGGAATTCTCCTAAGTGAACCCATATGTAACAATCAACTCCAGATGAATTAAAGTCTTACATGTCATATTCTCATCTTGGGACCCCACAGATCTTCCACTGCACTGGCTTGGGAGTGGAGGGTACAGACTCAGGAGCTCAACTTAGCTGAGCAGAGTGACTGTGATCCCAGAACCCAAGCCTACTTAGTGTCCTGAATTGTAGCAGGTAGGCACTGTGGCATGGAGAGGAATGGAGTGTGCCACTCTCAAGAGCAGGACAATCACAATGCTTGCCCTCTGAGGCTGAGGATGTGAGGACACACACTGGTGTCAGAATTGAAGACAGGGACCCATGGAGCTCCCATTTGCTCTCTACCTTTGGGCCGTGTTTGGGTGCATGTTGCTAATGGAGCTGGAAATGAATGCAATGGTTCCCATTGCTGTCTGGATGCTACTATTCCAAGGGTTGGCCGGAACATAGAGGCTCTATCCCGTCCCGTCCTCACACCACATCTGGCATAATACGCTGCTATCAGGCTACAGAGGACAGGGGTACTTCCTCCACATCTCCCCATGCTGTGTTTAGATTCATTCCAGTTCCTGATGTGAAGGAAGGTGCTTCAAGCTGCCACCATTGCTGGAAGAATGAGCCATGGGCCTGGTTCAGAGCAGAGCTCACCTCAACAGCACCTGCAGAAAGCCGCACTGACCCACTGGGCTGCCTTTGTAGGAGTTGTAGCCCAGTGAGCAGGTAGTGCCTGCACCTGTACCACACCTTTTGAGCCATAGGACTCTCTCTAGAATATACCATATATCAGGCCACAAGTCCTTACAAAATTTAAAAAATTGAAATCATAGAGTATTTTTTTACTAAAATATATTGTAAAAGTAGAAATTAGCTACAATAAATTGTAGTAAAACTAAAAAATCAACAACCAAAATCTTTAGGGATTCCACAAATACAGAGAGACTGAGTAACACACTTTAAGTGACTGACACTTCATTGGAGAAATCCAAAGAAAAGTTTAAAACTTCTGAAAAATAAATGAAAAGGAAAATGTGACATACTGAATTTATAGACTATAATAAAAGAGAAGTTACTAACAGGGAAGTTTATAGCTGCACACACCTATCCTGAAAAATAAAGAGAAAGATTTCAAATAAATAATCTAATGATTCATTTGAAGGGCCTGGAAATAAAAGAGCAAGCCAAACTCAAAATC
Organism: Ctenomys sociabilis; assembly: GCA_004027165.1. Lineage (NCBI taxonomy): Eukaryota > Metazoa > Chordata > Mammalia > Rodentia > Ctenomyidae > Ctenomys > Ctenomys sociabilis. The sequence goes on along the minus strand of PVKA01049612.1, from coordinate 4,736 downwards.
AGCAGGAGAAAATAAGATCTGAAAAGAAATCAATGAACACTAAAATAAAAAGATCAATGAAACAAAAATTGGAATACATATGACTTATCAGATCTGAATCAGGAGAACATTTTTTTAAAAATCCTGAGTAAACTAATAACAAATAATGCCACTGAAGCCTCTCAACAGAGAAAAGCCCAGAGCCTAACTGCTTCCTACTGAATTTTAAACCTTTAAAGAAGAACTAATGTTACTTGACTCAGTTACTTTTTCCTCATTGCTGAGACAAAACACCCAACAGCCAAAATTAAGGAAAGAAAGGTTTATTTAGCTCACAGTTAGTAGAGGTTTCAGTCCATACCCTGCTGGCACCAAGGCAGAGCAGCACATGGCAGAGGGCAGCAGTTCACAGAGGCAGAAAACAGCACAGCACAAAGGGAGAAGCCAGGTCTGCAGCAGCTAGCAAGCCTCTCTTCCTTCCCTCTGTTATATTCTGGCTGTCCACACCAGGGCAAGTATAGCACTCACACCCATAAGCCCAGCATTGGATCATGAACTAATCACAAACTCCAGAGGCTGCCTTATGACCTAGACACAAACCATGACACTACTCTTCTCCTACAATTTCAGAAAGGGAATGAACCCTTCCAAATTCATCCTCGGAGGCCAACATTACCCTGATATCAGACCAGAAAGGAACATATCAAGAAAAGAAAACTCACAGATCAATGTCCTTGATGAACATAGACACAACAATCCTCAACAAAATAAAAGCAATCTGAATCCAGCAGCACACCAAAATAATCAACTCACCATGATCAAATTTGGAATTATCCTCAGTACACAAGAATGGTTTGACACACACAAATCAATAAACATAATAAGGAGCGAAGCTTAGAGGCACATGCCTAAAATCTCAGCATGCATGAGTACGAAACAGGCCTCCATATTATTCTGGCCATGTGTCTTGGGTGTTGGATCAGGTTGATGTGAGCTGTCCTAGTATTTTCAAAACAAAACAACCTAAAAGGGTGAATATTTATCTACATTTTGTCTCTTTTACTTTACATTAGCCTGGATAATTCTGCGATTTCTTGTCATTGGTAGTGCCAAAGTACAGTTTTTCTTGGAGAGTAGGAGGTTTGCTATAGTACTGGGAGTTGAAGCCAAGACATTTTTATTTTATTCTTAAATTTTATCTTATTAGACAGGTTAGGCTTGAACTTTCTAGTCTTCTTCCTAAATCTCGGACTGCTGAGATTACAGGCCTGCATCACTATTCCTGGATCCAAAGTTCCCTTACAAATGCTATGAATGGAGTATCAAAGTAAGTGGAGTTCCTTTTTCTGCCCTGGTCACAGATAAATTAGATTATGGCTAAAAAGTCATGGTAGTTGATACAAATTAACCCACCTCCAGCATGATGCATAATGTAGATGTTCAATAAATATGTTGACGGTCTGACTTTAGCCCTCTGATAAATGTAGCGTACATTATCATCTTTCTCTCAAAGCTATTACATGATACTGGATACTTGTCTTCCTACGGTTTGCCTGGCTTACATATGTCTTGTTATAATACTCAATATATTTGAAAAATAATAGCATTATTGTTTGAGAAAAATAGTGTTTATCATTTTCTAAGTGCTAGAATCTGTGCTAAGTGTTATGTCATCTCAACATCATACAAGGTGGGCATTATTATTTTCACTATAAAAATGAAGTTGAGACCATCTTTTGCTGCAAAAATTCTTAATTGCAATATATTCAGATGTATTGATCCTTCCGTTTTGAGCCCCTGTTCTATTTGTCTTCCTTAACAAACGTTTCCTTCCCCTAAGGTTAAAAATGCATCTATCTAAATTTTTCTCTAAAATTCTCAATTTCTTTACTGTGTAAGACGTTCTGGATTATTTTGATAAACATGCATTATTTGAGATTTGGTGTGATATTTCATAGATACTTATAGCTTACACTGAGCAAAATCCCAACTGCCTATGTAATAGGGTAATAATATCATTAATCTTCTCTTCTGGAGGGTTAACAACTTAAGTTTGCAGACTAAAAATTACAGAAAAAGGAGGGCTATAAGGACAGCCAACATTTTGGCCCTAGCCTTTCAAGGTCAGTGAAGACTCAGGACATAAAAGAACCTGTACTGTAACTTCCTGTAACTCAGTGACATCCCAAATTTTCTGATCAAGGAGATTATGGGGCCACAGAGAAAATTGATCAACAATGTAGAATGGGCCTAAAGAAAGTCACACGGGGAAAAAACATTCTCTCAGACTTTCACAGAGTGCAAACTGATCAAGCAATGGCCGTGACTCATCTACATGGCTGACACTGATAAAGGATCTACAAACTGTGGTTCAGGGTTTCAGGTTAAATCCTGAGGGTATTTGACTGCCCTTGTCACATACCTATATTGTTATATAGGTCTTGATTTATCTTGTTCTTAACCATCCAGCAGAAAAGTGTAATAATGAGGTATAAAAAGTAAAGCCATATTAATATGCTGAGCTGTAACAGGCTCAAGTCAACAACTTCTGACATTTCCAGTCCTACAGATAACCCACTACTATTATGAACTACTCTACTATATTGGATTATTGTATTGAATTCACACACCTACAATATTTAAATGGCAAGGGAATGCCCATCTCTGACAAAATGAAACAAAAAAAGGGGATTCAAATGAAGGACTATTTTGTATCTGTATGTTCAAAATAAGATATACAGCTACTTTCTCTTAATTCAATGAGAAGAAAGATTTGTACTAATAGTGTTTGTGGACAGGATATCATGTCTGCCTCTTGTACTATGAATAACCAGTATGAAGATGACAATATGCAATATATTAATTATTGAAACTATTGTATTAATAGGTTTTGAAACTGTCTCTTTGCTATTTGTTTCTCAATAAAATTAATTTAAAAAACCACTAAATTGTGAATTTTGTCAAAATTGATTCTATTGCATAATTTGCCTAATTGTGTGCATTTGGTATACATTTCTTGAACTCTGGGGTGTCAACATTTTTTCAGCTCTTGCAAGTAATATTTACTCAAAAATCTACCTTTGAAGAGGAAAAAAGCCTTGATAAAACTAGAATTCACATTTAACCACCTTAGAACCCTAAATATCCTTTGGATTAGAATTCTGAAATCATCCTAATATGTTTGGATTCAGACACTGGAGTTTTAAAAAAAAAAGAGTAAAGAAGAAAGTGGCTGCCCATTGTTTCTCCAAGAGGGAATATCTTCCATATATGAGAAAGATTTTTTCTTTAACCAGGGATCAAACAATTTCTTCCATAGATGTAGCCAACCCAGTAATTTTCCAAATACTCATTCTAGGAATATGATGTACCTAATGTGGGCACTGGTACAGTAGCAGGGGGATTAGATCAGGAGTCAAAAACTGCACTGCCTATGACAGACAGTCTTCATTAGTCACTTCACATCCCTGGGGATCTGTTTTGCCATTCTTCAAGTTAGAGGGCTATTTCCTGTCCCACTTCACACCTATTGCAGGATGCTTTCAAAGGTGTTTTTTGTTTTGATTTGTTTTTTTGTTGTTGTTGTTTTGTTTTTGTATTTTAGGGAAGGCTCTACAGGGTGTTCAGGGTCTCATTACTAGATTTGACTCATAGTGATCTGCCTGCTTACAGCCTCCCAAGAGCTGGGATTACAGGCATGCGCCACCACATCCAGTCTCAACTGCCATCTCAGCGCATCCTAAAGGTGGGGCTGGCATGGCAGGCCCCGGGATCAAACCTCCTGCCCCTGTCCCTGCCCCTGCTTGCAGGTGCTTTAATCTGCTGAACTGTTTGGCTGGCCCCTCAAAAGTGATTCAAAAGACACAGCATAATCTTATGTTTATTTTCTACTAGCTCAAGAATTGATAACCAGGAGCATATCTTAATCATATTTGCATATAATTTCACTCATAGCTCAGATGTATCCTTGAGTATTCGATAAATATGGAGTTTAACTTATAGAGCTGCTGTGAAAAAAAATAGAAACAAAGGCTAATGGTAAAAATTTGGAAGTGCCTGCTGGCTGGCATGTGACGCTTCAAGTTTATAGAAGGGTGTTGGCAGCTATACAGTAAACGTATTCTCCTCTATGAAACCATCTGGGCGGTCAAACACTGAAAATCTAGACTGCCAGTCAGGCATAGTGACACTCCTGTGATCCCAGAGGTGGAGCAGAAGGGTCTCAAGTTTGAACCCAGCCTGGGTAATTTAGTGATTTTGCAAGATAAGAAAGAAAAGAAGGATGGAAGAAAAAAAGAGAAAGACAAAAAGAGGGACAAACAAACAGACTAGGTAACTTTCAGTGAGAGCCCAAGCTGTTTGCTAGAGGCAGTGTGTATTTTCATTTCTGCTTTTACCCTCTTTTTCTCTCTACTCAGCCCAAACTTGTTTTGCAGAGCCAGTTTCTCCTCCGCTCTTCACTTTCACTTTCTCAAATAAACTTTGTCACTATTTCAAATAGAAACAAAAAAGGCAGAATGGCGGAGTCCGCCGCGCTGTCTCTGGCCGGTCTCAGGGGCTTGATCTACCTAGGTCTTAACCATCCAGCAGAAAAGTATAAAAATGAAGTATACATCGTGAGCCCATAATATTAAGCTGAGCTGTAAATGGATATGGTCGACAATTTCTTTGAATAACTCACTATGGTTGTAGAATGCTGGACTGTGTTGGATTGTGGTGTCGAGTTCAAGCACCTAAGTTAGTTGAATGTCAATGGA
>PVKA01049611.1:0-13145 GCA_004027165.1 Ctenomys sociabilis | reverse complement strand
CTGCTGAGGCCTGATGCCAAGGGACATCCTCGAATCCAGAAAGCTTGGGGGAAGTCACCTGCTCTGTCCAAGCCTCAGTTTCCTCATCTGTCCAAGGAACTCTTGGTCCCCAGTGTGCAAGGATGGCCAGGGACACAGTGGAGTGCCAAGGCGCAGGTGCTCCTCATCCTGTGCTGTTGGTGCCCTGTCCCTCAGCTCCACCAGGGTGAGTTTCCTGCTATGCTCTGAGGGCCCCTTCATGCCAGGGAATGGCAGGGCAAAGCTAGACTTGCACTGGGACCGAGGGCGATGCCTTCCAGCCATGAAGTATTTATAGGTGTTGCCCATGTGCCAAGAACTGTCAACATTTCTGGCTTTGCCAATGTAGTTAGTACTTCACCGTTAGAGCCAGAGCCCAGCTGCCTGGGTACAAATCCTGGCTCCTAGTGAGTCCCTGGCCTCCTTTGGCCTCAGTTTCCTCATCTGTACAATGGGGACACAAGGGTATCTGCTTCGATGGGTGGCTGTGGACGGTGACAGTTGTTAAGTTCATTATGCCAGTGGTCTCACAGCCTCACTCAATGGACATTTTACCAGCTGGCTCACAGCAGGGCTGGACTCAGATGACTTATTCAAGTGACTCTGGTCCCCTTGGGACTGGCCTGGCTTCCTGCCTAGAAAGCTAGCTTGGACTCGAGGCTCTGGGAGTCTGACCCACCTTGGTTCACCTCCCAGCTGTGCCACCTACTGCTGTGTGAGCTCAGGAAATAGCTTAGCCTCTCTGTTTTTGGGGTTGCCACCCAGGATTTGCTGCAGGTCAGTTTTGCCAGCCTGTGGGTGATTTGGGTTGTTCTGGCTGGCATTCCTGTCCTGGCCTGGGCGCCCCTGTACAGGGAGACTGCAGGTCCCTGAGCTGGCCAGGCCGCAGTGAGGAAGGGAGTCTGCCCCTGGCTTTGGCCGTGACTCCAACTTCCTTCCTCCCCTGGAGCCCTTTCCTGACCATCAGCTTCCCTTTTCTGTCCCCAGCCTTGTCTGCTACAGGCTGTGTGACTCTGAGGAGGTGACCCCACCTCTCTGAGCATGTTTCCTGATTGGTAAGGGAGAATCTCAGGCTACCCCAGGCTCACAGGAAGCCTTGCAGTCGGCTCCAGATGAGCTCAGGGTGTTGGAAAGGCCCCAGCAGGAGGCAGGGGCGTGGGGGCAGACAAGGGCCATTACCCACAGGAATACTCTTAGTTTTCTTTGGGTAGTGAGTAATGGAGCCCGCCTCCTGTCTGCACAAAGGGCCCCTGTCTCCTGGGCATCGGCTTTCCCCTGTGGGTGGGGTGGCCTGGGTTCCACCCCACTGACCAGAAAAGCTGACCACCTTCAGGGACATGTGTGTGTGATGGGGGTGGGACACAGGGGTCTGGGAAGCTCCAGCAGGTGACCCTAGTCCCTGCAGGTGAGGGTGGGGCCTGGTTCCCACTCTTGCTTTCCCTTGGCACAAAACAGGGGCCTGGGACCCAAATGTGTAGGGAAAAGGCAGGCAGGCAGCAGGGGAGGGCAGGAGGAAGGAAAGGACAGGTGGGGAAGGCAGAGGTGGCAGAAGGAAGTGCCTCTCGCATGCAGACCCTGACTCTGAGACCCCCGGGGCTCACTGAGCCTCATTTTTCTCATCAGCTACTTGTGGTGGCTGCCTTCCTGGGGAATGCTGGGTCTCAGGTCAGAGAGTGCTGCAGGTAATAGGTGCTCCGTAAACTATCTGATGAGAGGTCCAAAGTCAGCTCACAGGTTTCTGGGTAGGGACTCTGCTGGAGGGAGGGGCACAATAAGTTCTTCTTTTCTCCTCCTCCTCTTCCTTCCTTCCTTCTTCCTTTCTTCCTCCTCCTTTCTTCCTCCTCCTTCCTTTTTCCTCTTCCTTTTCTTCCTCCTCCTCCTTTTCCTCTTCTTCTTCAATGTATTTGGAACAGGGTTTCACTATGCAGCTTGGACTCAAGTGATCCTCCTGTTTTCAGCCACCTTAGTGCTGGGATTACAGGCACGCACCACCACACCCTGATTTGGTTGATGGTTCTGTGCACCCAGGGGTGGGGCCGCCAGGGGTGGGGCTGGCAGCGGTGTGGCATTCAGGATGGAGGATCGAACCCTAGTTCCTGCGCTTGCCAAAGCAGGCACTTTCTGCTCAGCTATCTCACCAGCCCTTGGTTTCTTTCACATTGATTGATTGATTGATTCATTCATTCATTCAGTGAATGTCTTGAGCAGCTATGAAGTGCCAGGTCCCTTTTGGGACTGGCCTTAGGGACTTAGCAGTGACCAGAATGGGGGAAAGCCCCACACCCACCTGGAAGCTTTTCCCTGTGACATTCTTCTACTTGGAGACTACTCTGGAGGCTCTAACACTTACAGCAACCAAGCAACCCAGCAGCTGTGGGTACTGTGATCCCCTCTTTACAGAGATGTGGAAATGGGCGTTCCAAGGCTGAAGTGATTCGCTGGGGGCACAGGGTTACTGGAGGCACAGCCCAGATTCACACTCAGAGCCTGGCTCTGGGCAGCAACCTGCTCCTTACACTGATGCCAGCCTGACCAGTGGTCACAAGGGGCATGGCATTGAGAAGGGTGGACTTGGGGAACCTTGTAGACCAGCAGGGAAGAACTACTCAGATGGATGCAACAGCAGATAGCTGCGACCTCAGCTGGGTCTCTGGGCCTCAGTGTGCTCATCTGTGAGGTGGGCTGTAGGTCACACATTTCTTAGATGGGAGACAAGAGTGAAAGCCTATAGGAGGTGAGGGACAAAGGTGAGACCCTGCCTTTCTTTTCTCCTGGGACTCAAGTTTATTCTTCTAGACACAGAGACAGTAGCACCCAATTCTGGAGCTGTGACTTAGATTCAGACAGAAGGAAGGTTTAGTGTGAGGTTTTGGCCATTAGCCCCAGCCTGATTCCTAGTAGCTGGCCCAGCTGGAGGGTAGGCCAGCTGGGCAGGGAGGACCTCAACCAGTTTGTGCAGCTTTGGGCTCCCTTCTTGCCCTCTTTTTCCTGAAGAAAAATGCTTGGGCAGCCTGGACACTTCTGCACACAGGGTGGGCAGCAGAAGCTGTGTGTGGGTGCAGGTGGCACTCCCATGCCACCTGGGCCTCAGTGGCCTCAGCGTCCCAGCTGGGAATGGCACCCTGAGAGCTTTCCAGAGGAGGGCGAGCTGGAAATGGGGTGGTGAGAAGACCCTTCCAGGAGGCCAAGTCTCTGTGGAGTTGTGAGCCCTGGCCCGGGGGCTAGGAAGCCAGGGTTCTTGAGCCTGTTCTGGCCTGCTCTCTCTGTGCCTTGTCTTCCATCGAAGTAAATTAGGGGAGGTTAGCAACAGTAGCAGAGCAGCCGCCCTTTACTGGGTATTTACCGTGTGCCAGGCAGCATGCTAAATGCTTGAGTTACAGCACTTAATCATCCCAACAGCCCTTTGGGTTAAGAGCTGCTGCTGTATTTTTTAATTAAAGCATGAATGTATAGTATATTAAATAATTACGGAGCAAAAGTGGGTTGACCCTTCCTGAGTGGAGCCATTATTACACCCATTTTACAGCTGAAGAACTGAGGCCCAGAGGAAAGAAGTGTCTTGCTCCAGGCCACACACTGAGCAAGTGGCAGGTGGGGAGCAGGATGCAGCTGGGCCTCTGTGTGCACACGCGGGCACATGCTAGGCCAGCCCTGTGCTGCTGAACTGCATCTTGAGCCCCTGGGCGATGTTTTGGGCTCCAAAATCCTCCCCAGGGACTGGGGCTGTCCTCCAGGAGAGTGGGTGGGCCAGGCAGAAGAGGGCCCTTGGGTTTCCAGGCCTTCCTTTTCTGGGGATGGAGCTGAGCAGCATCTCGCTCTGAGCAGGGCTCTGAGAGGGTGGGATCCCGGGAGCAGGCTCAGATGGGAGGGAACAGGAGGACCCAGGGCCTTCGGAGGCAGTAGCTTCATACCTGTGCACCCCTGCTACATGCAGGTTTCTGGGAAGACCTTTGTTTGTGATTAATCCTCATGCATCCCATGATGCTGCAGAGAAGCTGAGCCCTGGGCAGGAAAGTGACTTGTCCAAGGTCCCCAAGCCAAGAAGGCTATTTGGATGTAATTCACACATCACACAACTGGCCTTTGAAGTGTACAGCTCAGCAGTTTGTTTCTTTTGAGTATTCAAGTGTGTTACAAACATTACTACTCTGTTGGTAATGTTCTGAATGAACATTTTCATTCCCCCAGAAAGGAGCCCCACACCCATGAGCCACCACCACGCACTCCTCCCAGCCCCTGGCAATACTGCGGACTGACAGGAGCCTACGACATGAGGCTCTGTGTCTGCACAGGGCATGTTCCATTAAGCCACACTGTCCTGTTTCTGCTCCTATCCCAGCACAGGGACTGCCAGGGTTCCAGTGACAGCTCACAGGGCCTCTCCACCCTCCCAGGTTTGCAGAATAATTGAGTGAGTGTTGTACCCTCCCTGGCCCTCTGCTCTCTGGGGCCCTGTGAGTCACCCCAGACCTGCCCCACCTGGGTGGTGTGAGTGAGCACTAAGGGGGACACCCTCCTGGATGGGGAGGGGATCCAGCAGGACACTGATGCTCTGTCTGCCCTGGACAAGTAGCCAGTGTGCAGCAAACAGGAACTGGGCTGGGCTGAGACCTTCTAGGTAAATACAGGCTGGGGAAGGTGCCCAGTGTGTGCAATGCCCCCTGCCGCTGCCTGCCAGAGCCTGGGAGCCGCAGGCAGCCTGGCAGGCAGCAGGTTTGGCCTGGCCAAGGGCTGAGTGCCCAGCTGGCTGCTCCCAGTGACGTTAATCTGAGCCCTGGGTCTAGCCACCTCCCTGGCCATCTTGCCATCCTTGGTCCTCAGTGTGTCTGTCCACCTGCCCCTCGTACCATGTGCTGTGCATCACTGAGCATGAGCTCCAAGCTAGCATCAGGGCCAGTGTTACCACCCTTGGTGAATGACCACACCCTTGGGGGTGCTACAGGATCCCCATCCACCTGGAAGGAGACCAGGCCCAGAAAGGCCAGGTATCTGTATCAGGGTCGCCTGTCTCACAGGCTCCAGGCCACCTGGAACAAGTGATTGCCTCTCTCTGAGCCTGTTTCCTCCCCTGACCCATACAGGAGGGGCAGGCTCTCCACAGCAGGTGCTCACAGTCATGTTTATCTGAGGGCAGTGCAGGGAGTAGGGTCCCATGGATTGGCCAAGGAGCTCCGGGATGGGGCACGGAGGAAGCACACCGGGGCCGTCTGGGGGTCGGAGCCCCTTTGCTGAGATCTGGCTCCTGCTAGAGTGTGAGCTGCACCCCATCCCACCAGGTGCGCCCCTTCCCCACTCCATCCTCCCTTCTTCTGGAGCCTCAGGCTGCTCCTCAGTGTGCCCAGGAAGTTCCCATTCCCTTGTCCTCCAAGTGGCTCTGCCTTTTATCCCATCCTAAGTGCCTTGCCCTGAGCCCAAATGTCCCTGTGCCCCAAGCCTGTCCATGTCCCCTTCAGGATTAGTGCTATTCCTCTGGTCTTCGCCCTTTTGCTTCTTTTTTTCCTGTCAGTACTGGGGATTAAATTTGGACCCTTCAGCTGAGCTAGACCTTTGGCCTTTTTTTTTTTTTTTTTTTTTTTTAAATACTTTTTGTGTTGAGGCAGAGTCTCACAAAGCCACCTTGACTGGGCTCAAGCTTTTGACCCTCCTGCCCCACTCCTACTCCTAGAGTGCTGGTGACATTACAGAAGTGTATCGCCATTCCTGGTCCTTCTGCCCTTGAACAATTTCTTACTCACAGTGATGCTAAATGCTGGGGTATGCTGGACACAAAATAGCTCTTACTCATGGAATTATGGCTCTAGAAGGGAAGAGGAATTTGAACACAAGAATCTTTTACGTAAAGTTTATTATGGAGGCTGCAGGTTTTGCTTGGTGGTACAGCACTTGCCTAGCATGCATGAGGCCCTGAGTTCCATCTCCAGCACCCGTGTGCTCGTGCATGTGCACACGTGCATGCGCACACACTCCAAGCACTGTGAGGGAGCAGGAGCTAGGCCATGCAGGAAAAGCCTGCCAGCTGAGGGAACAGCCCAGGCAAAGTCTGGAGGAAGAAGCCACTGGCCTTCCACCCAGGCTGGGAGCTTTCACCCTGCCTCCTTGGTGCCTTATAAACAGTGGTGCCTGATGGCTATTGGGAAACTGATCCCAGAGGAAGGGACCCAGCTCCCCAGAATCCCCTCTGCTGGAATGGAGCAGCTCTGCACGCCCAAACTTGCCCCCACATTTAAGCAGCTTTCCTTGGTCACAATCAGGAGGTTGGGATTTGGCAGAGTCATACCAGTGTTTCCATGAGGTCAGGCAGAGCTGAGGTAGCTGTGAGGAGGGGCCTACTCGCCCTCCCAGAGAGGGCAGGGGCTGGCACAGCAGCCCACCGCCTGCCCCCAGACCCAGTATTCTTGGAGAGGCTGCCACCCACTCTGCAATGTGCTGTTTATCAAGGGTTCACCCCACCAGATGCTGGCTCAGCTCCTAGGCTTCTCACAAACACCCTGCTGAGATCCTCAGGAAAGGCCAGGAGCTTGAGGCCTGCTGGGGCCCAGTAACTGGCTCCAGTTCACCCAGCTCCTGACCCGACCTATTGATCTGTGGGACATCAGAGTGGCCACTCCTGCTGTGCCCTGCTGACCCAGGGCCCACTGCACAAAGCACAAGACTGCGCCAGATTCCCATAAGGCCAGAGGGCCCTGTTTGGGGCAGAAAGGAGGGATTGGGGACCTTGGCTGTCGTCGTTCTGGGCCTGGCCGCCCTGCTTGGGACTGCTTGGCCCCTTCCCTGGGCCATTCCTGTGCTTGTCTGGTGCATGCACCTCCTGACACCAAGCCTGCGGCTTGCTTGGTCCAGTTTATTCTGCTCCTGTCAGAGGTTCAGCCCCAGGAGGGGCTTCTATTTTGTTCATAACTGGCACCAGGCCTGGCACACAGTGGACCAGCCCTCACATGTCTGCTGAATAAATGACTAGATGAAGGGCTCCTAATGCTGCTCCTTAGGCACCAGTCCTCCCTCTGCCCATTCTGCTCCGGCTGACATCTGTGTGCAGCTCGAGTCCCATGTGTATACTTTAAACCAGAGCTTGGGCACTAGAAACAGCACATTTGAAAACCGCTACTGTAAATGCTCACAGTCGTGAAGAGGCTGGGATGTGGGGCAGTGACACTCATGCCTGGTGTGGGCCCTGCGAGGCTGCCCACTGAGGCATGTGTGCCCCCCCCCATGCATGGAAGCCCTTGACACAGGAGATGGTAAGACCCAGCGCCTGGCCACCTTCTCCTCCTGGGCCCCTCCCCTCCCCACTGGGCTGGCCTGGGTTTGGAATGTGTAATCACAGGCTTCAGGGCAAATTAGAACAGGGAGTGAACTCTGTCCCCAGCCGCAGAAAACAGGGCAGTGTTAGGGGAGGGAGTCGCCACAGGGCTGGCTGCCCACAAGGGCTCATGTGTATATACATGTATTTACATGTGAGGACACAGATACCATTTGATATGGGTGGAAGGAGCCCAGGATTAGGCATTCATTGACCTTTACAGGGCCATCTGCTCCCTGGTGGTATCAGCCTCAGTTTTCTTGGCTGTGAAATGGGTGAATGGGTACAGTATCCTGGCTTTGCTTATCAGGTTCCTGGGGGATCCATGAAGAAGAGGCTGGTAGGTGCCGGGCAGATGGCTCAGTGGAATAAGCACTTCCCTGGCAAGCGCAAGGGCCTGAGTTCAATTCCTGGTTCCACAAAAAAAAAAAAAAAAAAAAAAAAGAAGAGGCTGGGAGGGGCCTAGTGGATTTTAATGTGGCCTGTGAAATTACAGGATATGGCACTGCAACATGTGAGCAAGGTGACATATTAGAATCTGACAGCTGATAAACTATGATAAGAGGCAACATCTGGGCTGCGGAGACAATTCAGTGGACTAATAGCCTCCCTGGCAAGTGCAAGGACCTGACTTTGATCCCCGATACTGCGTGCCACGGGGGCCCTGGAACCCCGGGCGTAGTGGTACACACCTGTATAGGCCTTTATAGTCACTCACAGGACACTGGATCTGCCTCATGTGTTACAGAGGACAGATGCAATTCGGGAAGAAAGAGCACCAAGACACTAGGATCTTCAGAAGGATCATAACAGGTCACACAGTAGCTCATTACCTGGGCCGCTGTCTGTGTCCTTCCTCCACTGGTGATAATGACTGACAGCCCAAGTGTAACACCCCCTCCCCATGCACCACTGGATATGGCTGATCTCATTCCCACTGCTGTGAGTCTTAGAGAAGTTACTGCCATTGTGTCCATTTACAGAGGTGGAAACAGGCCCAGGAGCTCAAGTGACTGGCCCACGAACACACTATGTGCCATTAGTAGAGCTGGGATAGAGCTGCAGCCCGGACGACTCCAAGTCCAAGTACTGACTCCCTGTTGGTCTGTTGGTGTCTGGCAGGCGCTATCCGGCTAGATCCCACCTCTCTGGCCCAGGTCTTCCCTCATAGCAACTACAAGCAAGGTGGGAACCAGTTTGTTTGTCCCTGTACATGTATGTGTTGGTCAGGGAGCTCAAGAGAGGGTTTTCAGAATGTCCCTGGCTCCTGAGTGCAGTGGAAAGAGTTCCAGGAAATTGGCCCTCAGTGTGCAGCCCCGCCCGGCCACAGCACGCTGCCAAAGGCAGGAGGGCAGCAGCTGGCTTGCCCCTTCTCAGCCGCTGCTGCCGCCCAAGTGTTGGGCACAGGAGCCGGGTGGCCTTGTCCCTTCAGGCTGTGTGTCAGCCCATCTGGAGGTCTCAGTTTCCTCCTCTGAGAACAGGGAGCAAAGTGCACCATTGTCTTAGCGTTCCTGATGCCTGCAGGGTCTCAGAAAAGCACAAGAGAGATGGCTCCCTGTGCCAGGCCGCACAGCCTGGGAATGAACTATTAGTGAGGACAGAGGCTGTGAGTGAGGGTGAGGGCCAGAGAGGGCTTCCAGGGGAGACAGCTGAGCTGGGCCCAGGCGGGTGGAGTCACCCAGGCAGAGAGGGAAGAGCCAGGGCCCAGGAGTCAGCTAAGATTTGGGTATTGGGAAAGTTGCCTGAAGTCTGGGCACCTTGATTTCCAGTTCTGTAAAATGGGGATCACACTGGTGGGGGAGACCAAAGGCTTCTGGCACACACAGTAGGTTCGTGCAGGTTTTCTAAGCACCCCCCGAGGCTGAATACCTTTGTAAGCCCTCCTCTGCAGTGGGCACTGCACTGGGGCTCAGGCCTGTGGGAATCACCCTCGAGGCTCACAACACCCCCATTTCACAGGGGGGGAAGTGCCCACTTGCTTCATGTGCTCAAGAGGCTAAGTGTGGAACCTGGCTGTGAACCAGGCTCTGGAGCTGGCTTGATGGATCAGTGGAGAGCTCAGGGTCCCACTGTGATTCGGAGGCCCTTCCTCCTCCTCCAGCCAGTGCCCAGGGTGGCTGGCCCAGGGCAGACCTGTGTCTTCAGATTCCTAAAGAGGCCCCTGTTGCAGTTCCCGCCTGAGGCTGGCTGCCGACCACATCTGGGAGTGGCCACTCCAAGCCCTGTCATTACAAGGCTGTCTTTGAAGCAGCGGGTGGCAGTGCTCTTAGCTCATGTGGGAGGGGGCTTCCTGAAGCCCCCACCACTGGTCTGGTGGCTCTGCCTGACTCCTCTCCTTCCCTGCAGGCTGAGTGGTACAGACGGACCCAGGGGCAGCATGGCAGATCCTGGTGACAGCCCCCACACGGGGCCTGGGGAGCTGGCAGAGCCCCCTGGGGATGAGAGCAGCACTGCTGGCGGGGAGGCCTTTCCTCTCTCCTCCTTGGCCAACCTGTTTGAGGGGGAGGAGGGCTCCTCTTCACCCTCACCAGCTGATGCTGCTCGCCCTGCTGGCCAGGGTGATGGGCGCCCCAACCTGCGCATGAAGTTTCAGGGTGCCTTCCGCAAGGGGGTGCCCAACCCCATCGACCTGCTGGAGTCCACCCTGTACGAGTCCTCAGTGGTGCCTGGGCCCAAGAAAGCACCCATGGACTCGCTGTTTGACTATGGCACCTATCGTCACCATCCCAGTGACAACAAGCGGTGGAGAAGGAAGGTCATGGAGTGAGTATTGCCAGCTGCCTGGTCAGCAGTCTCCTACTCTAAACTGGACCTTTCTATCCGTCCTCTGTGGATGGGATTAGTGGGTGAACACCCACAGATCTGTCCATAAGTCCATCTGTTATCCATCTGCCTATCTACTAATTTGTCCGTTCCTTTATATAACCATTTACCCATCTATCTCATCCATCCATCCATCCATCCATCCATCCATCCATCAGCTTTTTCATTCATATCATCATCCACCCACCACCCTTCTAATCCATCCACTGGTGTTCATCTGCCCAACCAACTTTGCCTTTATTCATTATCATTCATTTATTTTTATATCTACAGACCTACCCAGGCTCCATCTACTTATCTGTTCCTGAGTTTCCCCTTGTCCGTCCATCCATCCATCCATCCATCACCTTCCATGGATTCGCATCCCTCTGCTTATCTGTCCATCTGTCCCCTCTAGTCAACTATCCAGCCATACAACCTGTCTTCCACTCATGCCATTTACTTATCTAAATGTCTGTCTGTCCATCCTCCAGTCTGCCCACTGTTCCTGTTCATCCAACCATTCAGCTATCAAACTATTCAGAAATCATCCATCTATTCCATCTCTAATGCTCATATGCCCTCCTTCCCTTCCTCCTCTCTGTTCTTCCTCTTCCCCTCCCTTCTCTTCCTTCTTCCCTAGCCAGTTAATTTATCAAGCTCTCTATCTGTCCATTTATTTATTTACTCATTCATCTACTCACTGACTCATTCGCTCTCCCATATTTTGCTCCACTTTCCCTTCTGTCAGTCCAGCCACCTATCTACCTTCTCCTCTTGGTAGAAACCCAAGCTACCCCCTCTCCAAGTGTCACCCTTATTCCTGAGCACTCATGGCTTTCTGCAGCTCACTGAGAGTTGGAAGTCTGGAGCCATGACCCCTTTCTCTCCACAAAGGCTTGCTGAAAGTACAGGCCAGTGTGGAGAAGCCCGTGGGAACTGTGCAGGGCCCTTATCATGTATTCTCTGCCTGACTTTGCTGGGGACAGGAGCTGGGGTTCCACCCCATCCCCTGTAAACCCACCCTTGCTAAGGGGTACTGTGGAGCTGCACCATGCTGCCCACCCTTTGCCTGGCATCTGCAAGTGGTCTGTGTGGTGTTTGGCAAGCCCCGGTGTCTGTCACTGGTGGATCTCTGTCCCACAGTACTGAGCCCTCCTCCCTGACCCCTGGGGGTGTCTAGTTTGTTCCCCAAATCTACAGTCTCATGTCACCTCTTCTCTGGGCTCCTGCTCCTGCTGAGCAAGTGCAGTTCACAATCCTTTCTGGGACCCACTCCATTGTCCCCAAACTGATGCAGACTTGGACACCAGGTCCTTTTCTGGGTGGCTTCTGTGTGTCTCAAGTCTGGAGATGGCCAGTTCTCCTCAGCCCTCATCAATCACAGATCTGGTTACCTCTGTGGTGGCCCCGCTCTTCCTCTCAGGCCATGCCTGGCCAGGGGCCAGCCCTCTATTTATTCACCAAGTCAGGTTCATTTGTGGGGATTTCTTGGGTACCTACTATGTGCTAGGCCAATGGTGGCAGACTCATGGCCCATGTACCACAGTGGGCATGCAGAGACTTCTTGTCTCCCCAGCAGCCAAGCACTGGATTATAGCTGCCTTCTCTAAGCTAGACCCCCAGTATTCAGGCTTAATTGCATTGCTGGCACTTCGTGATAAGTGGGCTTGGGTTGCAGCTTGGACACTCAGTCTCTGAAAAGTCACTGTGCTTGGCTACAGAGTAGCCCTGGCACAAGCCAGACCAACTTTTGCCCCCACCCAGATGGTGCCTTTTTTTGTGAGTTTGACCGGAAACATGGAAAAAAGGGAATAGAAGAGATAACTGGAGGCAGTGGAGGCACTGAGGCTGGAGGGAGGGTACAGAAGGGTGGCCCAGGAGGGCTTCCTGGAGGAGCTGACATCTAGGCCAAACTGAAGGATGGGCAGGGCAGCCCCACATTAAGGAGGGTGTCCCAGGCAGGGAGGCATGGGCAAGGGCCTAGATACATATGCCACGCCCTCCAAATCCTCACACTCTAGGGGCACTGGATCGGCCTAGGGGAACCGGGGTGTGGCAGCCTCAGGCCTGGCGGGATCAGCACTTAAGCACTTGTCTCTACAGAGCACCTCTTCCCCAGCAGAGATGAGGATGACCCCTCCCCCTCCCATCCTTGCACCCCCATCTCTGCCCTGGGTGGCTGATCCCCCCAACAGCCAGGTGGCCGATCCTGCTTCCCCTGCAGACCGCCAATCACGCTCCCCACCCGCCCCAGCCCTGCCCACTGTTCCTGCCCACTTCCCCTTCCTCTGCCTCCATTTCTCCTCTCCATCTCCTACATCTTTCCAGACCCACTTCCCCTGGCTGGGCGGGAACATGATGGAGAGGGAAGGGGCTCCCACTCACAGTGCCCCAGGTGGCCTCATTTTCTCCCAAAGCCCAGCACAAAATAGGGGCCTGATTAGTGTTTGCTGGTTGACTGAACTGAGCGTCTCCAGCCCTCCTCCTCTAACATCTGCTTTTCTCTAGTTTCTCTACCTCTCTTCCCTGAGCCTTCTCGGGGTAGCGTCCTTTCTCCACCTGCCGCTACAGCTCAGCAGCTCTCCTTTGCCCAGATGAACTACAGACACACAGTAGGCACTCAGCAGCCACCGGTAATCACTGCTACCATTTACTGTATGGTGGGCCCTGGGCTAAGTGCTTGTAAACATGGCTTCCTTTGTCCCAAATGCTTATCAAGTGACTGAATGAATACACGGGCAATAGCATGAATGGATGAGATGATTTTATCTTTCAGTTTTCTGTTCCTTTTCTTTCCTTTAGTCTTTGCCTTAGTATGTACTCAATATAGGACAAGAAGGGTTGGGGAGATGGCTCAGGGGAATAAGCGCTTCCCTGGCAAGCGCAAGGGCCTGAGTTCAATCCTCAGTGGGAAGATGGAAGGGTGGGTGGGTGTGGGTGGGTGAGTAGATGGAGTGTGGGGCTAGATGGGTAGGTGGGTAAGTGGGTCAGAGAGTGTGTGGATAGATGGGTGTGTGGAGAG